>JAXBDA010001252.1:4560-58535 GCA_036023075.1 Gaultheria prostrata
GTGTGTCGGAGCGGTCCCGTTGCTGGGATGAGGGGGGTGGTGGGGGGGGGGGGGGGGGGGGGGGGGGGGGGGGGGTTGCGGAGTAGGTATTTGCTGTCTTCGCCCAACCATTTTCAAAGTTGCCTTGGGATGATACAAGATGCTTTTTTAGCTTTGAATGTGCGAACTCAGCCTGTGGAAAAAATAGTACCGTTGGAGTAAAAAATGAGAAAATAAAAGGAAGCAAATATGCAGAAACAATGTTAACCAATTACTGGTTGCTAGTTAGGTTGCGGAAGGGCATTACGTTGTTCGCCCAAGCTGCTACAAATCTCTCCCTGTACGGTGGCAACTAAGTCTTCTCAAGGTATTCGATTGCCGAACTGTTATACACCACAAAATCACGCTTAAGTGTAAAAGCCCCCTGCTCGTACTCCGATATAGTTGACATGTGTACCAAATTACACCAGGCATGCTTGAAAAGGCCCCAAGTCTTGTCATCAAACTTCCTTCTGCACTTGGCAAACACATTCTTCTTGATATGCCACCAACATAGGAGATGGGTGGCCTTAGGGAATACTCTTTCCAATGGAATTTATGACAGCTAACTCCCTGTTTGTGACAACAACCTCGGGAAATGAGTCAAGATCCATCATGCCTTTCAACTTCTCCATTACCCACGCGTAGCTATCCTTTTTCTCCTCATCCAAGAAAACAAAGGCCACAGAAAACGTCATCTTTGTCGATGTGACACCGACTATTTGAAACAAAGGAAGCATATATTTGTTGGTCTTGTAAGTGCAATTCATCATCAACACCTTAAGAAAAGCACACAACATGTCGCCACAATAGGATGTGACCAAAACAAGTCCTTCACAAAACCGTCGTCACCGGATTGGTGCCAATGAATGTACTGGAAATCTTGTAACTTAGCCAATAGATATTGCATTTCCGATCTTCCCGCTCGCTCCTTAACTCGGTGCTTGTGGTGTGCATTGTATATGAATTTTATTGTAGTAGCGTTGAATTCATCCTTGCCTTTCATTACACTTCATATTTCTCTGGGATTTGACACAAAAGAAAAGCACATATCCACCAACATTGTCGTCTGCTCAGAAGACAACCTCCCAGGATAAACGTGCCCTTCAAGCTGATCCGCGGGAGGATGGTTGTGATTGTCGTTGAAACTTGTCATGGTCCAACCATCCAACCCCTTCAAACACCTCAACTCAAACGAGCATTCACATTTCTTAGAGGTCGTGGTGCACGGTATGTTCTTCAACCCATTTTCATTTACTCCTTTGGCAATTGAGTTATTCTTGTTCACAAACTTTCTATACTTGTCACGCCATTCACAAGCGAATATGATCCTAGGTGTTCAGTTCTTTGCCATTTTCTCGGATGCCTTTATGACAATGACCAATTCATTTTCTTTACCAGTCAATATTATCCACTGTCTCATCTCTTCTTTGGTTGAAAACACCTACAACACGTGGTTCAAAAAAAGCATTCAATACACCTTAAAAATTCATCTTTGGAAATGAAGATTGACCTTTTCAAAGCACTCACCGGGCCCATCGTTAAATTTCAGTATAATCGTATAAGGCCGGTGCGTCTGTGTGGCTGCCATGCGTGGAAGCATAACCTGGCAAGTAGCAAAATTGTGAAAATTAGATTTTTATTCTCTGTATCTATTTTGGTATGTAAATGTCAAAATAATGTATAAATTTCAACATTAGCTTGTTGAAAAACATGATGTCTTTCGACATTAGCTTGTCGAAACGTACGTTGTCAAATTATGAAATTTCTAAGTATCTACTTCCGTATCAAAACGTCGAAATAACTCGAGTATGAATTTCTACATTAGCTTGTCGAAACGTATGTTGTCAAAATATGAAATTTTCCCAAGTATCTGCTTTTGTATCCAAATGTCAGATATAGTGCGTACCATTCGACATTAGCATGCCAAAAAATGTACATAATTCGACTTAGCTTACCGAACATTGTGTTGTATAATTTTGGGTTAAATGAAAAGTTTTAACATCTCTATGTCGAATATGTGCACATATTTCGGTGTGTGAATGTCAAAATTTTGGGTAGTTTTTTCCAGTCGAGTTTTTGGTATTCAAATGGGAATGCTTACCAAAAAGTAAAATGTCCATCACAACAACTTCCTACTCCACAACAGTACTGTTTACCAAGAAATTGGATTCCATTTCCATTGTTTCTTCTTCAATTGAAAATAAACATAGAAATGAGTCATTATCTTCAATGGAACGAGAGGAACCCTCCATTGATAGGACGTGTATTCCTTCTCCATTGAGAGTGAGTTGAATAAGGAATTCAAAGGTTGAAAGAGGTGGAAAGGGGTGGCGGTGGTAGGCCAAAAGAGGTGGGGTGGCGTTTGGTTCGGTGATTGTGTTTTTCAACGTTGAGTTGAAAAGTTTTGAAGAGGGAAACGAGGAAGAAGGGGGTAGTTAGGGTGTGTTGATTTTATTTAGGGGCATTTTAGTCTTTAGCCAATAGTGTAATTTAGGGGTATTTGTTTACATATAGATTTAACACATCCAGTAATTAAATGACACGTAATTAGAAAACGTTGGTGATTTGTCATTGATAAGAACCACTGGATTATATTGTTTTCAGAAAGATCAATACGGTATCGTATTATCTTTCAATTTAAAGGATAGTTATTGGCAGTTATAGCCAGAGAGTAATTAAAGGATAAAGTGAAACGGCTTCGAAGCCACATTACGAACTGCCAAAAGACATGAATTTCATATTCTTACACATGTAAACCTGGGCAAATAACAATTAATGAAATAGATCGTGGGAAGAAGTTATTTTTTGGAATCAATCATGAACAAAATGCGATTGAGACGAGTAACCGTACAGATTCAAATTCTTTCTAGAGGGAAGAAACAACATTTTTGAAATGAAATGATGAAGTTCGACGTCAAGAAACCAGGTGGGAAGTTCAAATTGCAAGCAAGGTCTATAAAAAGAAGAAATTGAAGAGTGAAGAAGCCCGAACAAATCTTCAACAAACAGCAAAAATGATGCTGGTTTGTTCTTTGGCAGTTAGAATTGTAGTTTTAGGAATTCGACTCAGTTCGAAGTAGTTTAGGAAAGTAGTTTAGGAATAGTTGAAAGTAGGATTTGTATCAGTTCAGTGTTCGCAGTTCTTGTTGTTATTCTATTTGAAGTTGAAGAAGATTTCGAAGTAAGTTTACTTTTGATTTTCTAAGCAAAGTATCTTGTTTCTTTATTGTTCTTTGATTTCCTAAGTAATTTGGTTTGTATTTCTTCATTTTGAAAGAAAAATCCTCTTAGTTGAGGTAATTGAACCATTCAATCACAATCATCTGATTAGATTTGGTTTTCCAAAGTTAATCTGAGAGAGAAGACTTATAAGCTTTCTCTGGCACGCTCGCACACAATTATTTTCTGTTTCAAAGAAGAAAAAAGACCAAACAGTATAATGTAGGGGTGCACACCGGCCTGGTAGCCCGCCCAACCCAGTCCAACCTGGTTTTTTTAGGGCTTGGGATAATTATTTAGGCCCATAGGGCCGGACTAGGTTGAGTTTTAAGCCCGTTTACTAAATGGGTTGGGTTTAGGAAATTACTCTGAGGCCCAGTCCGACACGATTTAAATAATATTTTATTTTAATACAATATATATTTTAATATTTTTGGAAGAACTTAGAACTTAAAGTATATTATTACGGTTGTGAATTGTAATTGTGATCGTTATAATTGATTAATTTTTGTTTGTGACAAAATGCTTTAGAAAAATAAATGAGCTTGTTGGATGGGCTTGAAAAATTAAAATTTTATTTGGGTTGGACTTGGGCTTGGGCATATTAAATGAAGTCCGATTATAAATGTGTCGGGCTTGAGAATGCACAAATCTTTTTATTATCTAGTGTAAGCCCAGCCCGGTGTATGTGCACCCCTAGTATTGTGTGAAATTTTTAGTTGGTTGTATGAAGTATATAAGAGTATCCCTAATGGTATAATCAAAACATCTAAATAACCAAAGTTAGCAATGTTTGTCCAAAAATTGGCTCACATTGGTATAATCAAAGTTAACAACCTTTTAGCAAATAACCAAATTTTGACATTTGGATAATCAAAAGTAACAACATTTTCTCAATAACAAAAACTCAATAACCAAATTTTGGGGACCACACCCTATTTATAAGTCTTTTTCGGTAGGATGAATTCAAAAGTAACAACATTCTCTCTCTATTTTTCAAATATTTACTTCAAAACTCAATTTTTTTGCATTTTCTCTCAAAAATTTAAAATTATCAATTTTTAATCTTTACCAAAATATGTTCAAGATCGGTCTCATTTTAAAGATACTAATATTATAAAAAGAAAAGTATATGTACAAATTTAAAGTTGTGCCTATTTTATGAATAAAAATAGAGGGAGTAGTACTTTTTTTTATTATGGACACAAACTACCATTGTGACACTCCACATTGTTAACTTTATAAATGTCTTGTATGGATAATCAAAGTCTGATGTGACAACTTCTGATTATCTAATTTTGGTTATACCATTGGTGATGAGGTGCTATATTAGCCTAAAAAGATAACTCCCTCCGATCCTTTTTCATTGTCCAACTTCACAAAATTCTACTACTTTTTATGAAGACATCATCATTAAACTTTAAAATTTTCAATTTTTCATTCAGGAAATGCTAATAAAAATCCATTGGGTTGTGAATAAGGAAGTAAGGTGACAAAAAAAAAAACACAATTTTCAATGCACCTTTAACACTTTTCGTTTTTGGCCCTTATAGAGACATCATCTTACACTTTTACCAATTAATTTCTAAAAAGAGAATCGACTTTTATGGGAAAAATAGGAAAATAAATTAACTTTTGCCCACTAACTTTTCAAAATAAACACTCATAAAATTACAATCCAAAATGGAATATTAAACCATAAAAAATGGACGGAGTAATAAAAACGGGATTGGAGATGCCATTGATAAACGCTTCTCATTCTATCAACTCGAGACACCAAATCAGGAGAAAGTCAAAGAAACAGAACGGTGAGTAGCAGGCACCTATTATTGATCAGCTGATCAGTCTTAAGGGGGTGTGCCACTAACTTGATTTTTTTTGTTTTTTGATTTTTTTATGCGAGAGCTCAAAAAATGCGTTGGCTTTTTGTAATTTTTTTGGCTTTTGGCTTTTTGAATTAGTAGAACGGGGCCTAATTCGACTGGCAAGCAATAAAATGTGAAGCATGTGAACTAATACGAAGCCAAATGCAGTCGCCAGTCAGTCATACGAAGATCACAAAGTTTGCTAACCATATTCATAGAATCTGAAGACAAAATGAGAGTTGCACAATTTGATCTCGTATTATTGTGTTTCTCAAGCTCATTCACGGGAGAGCCTACTGTTCTCAATAAAGAATACAATTTTCCACAGGTAAACTTCCTCAATTTCCAAAAAAAAAAAAAAAACTGAAACAAGAAAAGAAAATAAAAGAAACTGTCAGAAAAACCACAAAAAAAAACCGCTTTGAGAATGACTTGCTATGAAACAATACAACAAAGATATTACAAACAAAAAGCTACAAAAACCCTTACCAACAAGAGAGAGAGAGACAGCCGCTGGCGCAACTGTGTATGGGACCAGGTGAAGGCTGAGATCGACAATGAATTCCATCTCTCCCTGTTTGGAAATGACCTCTTCTTCGTATGAATGACCCCCTGATGGTCCGTCATAGCAAATCCAAAAGCGGTGGTTGCTCAGTCTGCCTTGTCCCACCCTGATTTCCTCTTCCTCTTCCTCGTCCTCGTCCCCTGCCGACAGCAGTTGGTGGAGGTGGAGCAAGTCTTGGTGCACTACCAGTCAGCTCATTCTTGCTAGATGATAATGATGGTGATGCAACAAAGATGGATCCAAGATCACTAGTTGTTTTCTTATTATCAGTGTACGCACTAGCAGCTGAAATGTCCTGATTCGGCTGTTTCAATGACCCGATAGAATTCTGGTTGACGAGGAGTCCACTGTTGCTTAAACTACCAGTAGTACTATTATTGCTCCTCCCCTGATGATTATTTTGTCTCAACGGCTCAATAGAGTTGTGTGTGTTGGAAATGGAAGCTGCCCAAAAACTGTTGTCGTTGGAAGTCCGCAAATTCAAACTACCATTTGGACTGCTGCTACTACTAGTACTCATTGTCAGACTGGGACCATATTTGTCTGTGGATGAGGCTAACTTGCCATTGTCGGAAGTTCCAGAGGCATTACGGTTCCCACTAGGAGGCGGCCGAGGGGGCCAATCAGCAAAGGGATCAAAATTTGCAGTGTTGCTTTGATTTTTTTGCTTGTCAATAACACTGCCCAATTGAGAAGAGGACCGAGGAGGCCACTCTACGTCAACTGGTGGACATGACAATGCTGTTTGCTGGCTAGATGATATCGAGGATGATTGCAAGTTCGCAAAAGCAGCTACTTCTTGATTAGCAGGCTGAAGAGCGGATGGCATGTTATTATTACTACTAGTTACAGAGGACTGGATCCAGGTCGTGGAAGATCCCCCATTTTTGGTAGTGAGAACCCAGTCATCATCATCCCATGACGGGTTTGTATTGCGTGAACCAGAAGACGTTGCTGCTGCTTCCGATTTACGGCCATCAACAGGTTTTACTACCTCCGGAAATCCGGCATCAGCCACAGCTACTCCCCGTTTTTCTTCTATCTTCCTATTGTGTATACCAGTAAGAGCAAGCAACCAAAAAAATAATAAACTTAGAAAAATACCATCCCATAATTGCAAAAGAAATTCTGGACAGGGAAATAGAATGTGTGTGTGTGTGTGTCTGTGAGAGAGAGAGAGAGAGAGAGAGAGGACGTGGCAGTAGTACCCGAGAATATCCTTAACAAAGAGCATATACTTGGCAAACTGCTGGACATTCAATTGTTGAGATATGAGAAGTGGTGCAAGTAGCGGAAGGACATGCTCTGTAGTAAATTCTAATCCATACTGAACAAGAGAAATCAGACCAGAAGTAACTTGTCATCCCAAAACATAACTATTCAATGGGTTTCTAGAGTCAATTTTGAAAAGCAAAGATCATTCTTTAACGGATGCTATTACCTGCTTAAAAATAGAGTTTGCAACGCCAAGAGTGCACATAAGAGTCGGAGCAGAACGGTCAACAGCTGTGCACCGTTGGATTGTTTTCAAGATCTCTAACACAGAGTGCTTGTCAAGCAAGTGAACCATATCCGCTAAACATAAGAGAGCATTTACTCTCACCTGGCAACAGAACCAAACCACAGTTGAGCCCAAAGGATTTTTTTTTCTGAAAATGGCATCCATTAATATTTTAATAATTCAGAATATTCACATCACAATTTCTGGTTTCTAGCCACGTGTGTGAAAACCTCTGCATATGGAATTACGGTGGTGCAAGGGATGCCAAAGAGCTTGAATATTGATGTCAAGGAGTTCAAAGCAAGGTTCTGAATACTGTACCGGCTTGGGTACCTGATTTCCTACTGGTACGGTATCGGATTTAGCGCTATTACCATTATATATAATTATAAATATATATTTTATAGCATATTTCACACAAAAATATACATTTTATAGCATATACAAAATATATTATTTATAGCATAATTTCATAGATCATCATATTTTGTATTAAATATTAGTATAGCATATTTCATACAGAACATATATATTTTTATATCTGTTTTTTGATGATAGTAGGAAGCTAGAGTCCAATTAAAAAGGTATGGCCCAATTGAGAAATATATGGCCCAAGTACTAGAATTTGAAGTAGCAGTAGTAACTAGTAAAGCAACGACCCTAATACATTACATACAAAAGAGAAAATAAACAGCCACACCAGAGCGGCGAACAAACAACAGCCGCACAAGGGCACACCGGCCTCTCTCAGCCCCCCCCCCCCCTCTCTCGCGCATGCGAGTTACCAGATCGACGAAGAGGTGGCTGGTCGAAGTTCGCCGGAGAGGAAGATCGATAACGACGGTGAGGTTAGCAGATCAGTGGCCATCACTGAGAGAGGGTAACGTGTGGTGGTGCAGCGGCAGGAGGATTTCAGAAGAGGGGAAAACGTGTAAACAAGGCTTATATATGAAGTTGATGTTGAAAAAATTACGAAATTGCCATCTGCAATTTCTTGGACGAAACAGCCGGTAACTGCTTACCATCCGGAATTACCGGAAACCGACCGGAATTTAGGACGGCACGGAGTTGTAGGGGGTTGGTACTGTTTATACACAAATCCGGTACGTATCGACCGGTACGGTACGGGATTGACAACCTTGAGTTCAAAGTCATGACAAGGACAATGTACTTTTCCGGTGATGCCAGGTACGGTGGACAAAGTATGAGGTGCAAAAAGGCAATTGTACAGTTAATGCATGTGAAAAGCTGAAGGATTAATCTATTCTTGGCGGAAAAACAGGAAAGAAAAAATGACAAGGGAAAACAAACTCCCATACCGCTGCAACTGTTGTTTTAAGAGCTAATCCATGAACACGGGGTAAGATTGCTTGTTTGACCAGCTGTAAAAAGTGCAAATAGCTAGTCACAACCAAGTTTAGGATTATCAAATGAAGCAAGTATTTACAAGCAACATAGGCATTACAGGCTTTTCTCTTCCTTTTTTGTTAAACTTTAGGCCACTTCAACTAACATTTGCCAAGATATGGCCCACAGGGGTGCCCAACTTTTTTAGATACTCCGTACTATTAACACTTCTATTCAAGGTCACAAGTCACCTCACCTGAGTCAAAATTTCACATCGGGAAATAATTAAAGGACAAAAATTTAGGATTATCAAATGAAGCAAGTATTTACAAGCAACATAGGCATTACAGGCTTTTCTCTTCCTTTTTTGTTTAACTTTAGGCCACTTCAACTAACATTTGCCAAGATACGGCCCACAGGGGTGCCCCACTTTTTTAGATACTCCGTACTATTAACACTACTATTCAAGGTCATAAGTCACCTGAGTCAAAATTTCACTACATCAAGGAAATAATTAATGGACAAAAATGTGGTGGTGATGGATCAGGTGTATTTGTACGTGTGATTAGTGATTACGATGCAGTAATACATAACTGGTTGCCGAGCAAAATGCAACATAAATAACAATTCAAAAAGCTGATATGAACGAATACATACTAGCCACCAAACTAGTCCACCAATTGTTAGATTTGGTCACTCACATCTTGATTGATCTCTGCCCCAAAGCAGACAATATCTTTCCATTATTTTGCTTCAAAAAACTCATACTTCATAATCTTCATCATGATCTATGTCAAAACATTTAACTTGTGGAAAACTTTAAACAGGAAAATTTTGTGACAAGACAAGATGTCACTTGTATCTCCAGAAGATGTATATTCTATCTAACATCAGCCAAGACTCCTGATGTTTCACATGCATGTCCAAAGGATAGGCAAACATTACATTTGTCCTTTGGACTTTTGAGCATGTATGCAATGGGGAGATTCGAGAAAAAGAACTAATGAGAAGCAATGGCACATTTGGATACATTTTTTACTTGATTTAATTTACTCTCCTCCCAAGACTGGAGTTTGTGTTTCACTGCCTGCTTTTTTTTATTGATTATGTAATATGAACTAGGATACGAGCTAAACCATGGTCCCTATCTACGCATATTAACATATCCATGTCCAAAGACAAAGAGGCACCCAATACGACCATATTTTTTGGTTCTATTCGTTTTTGGTGAAATTGTGACTGAAAGTTTTTCTTTATTTATTTTTTTTGAACTGCGACTAAAAGTATTTCATGCATAGTACAGAGAGGGTACATGGATATCTGCTATGCTCACATTACTTGGGATGCTGGTTTTTTATTGCTGAACAGCATATGCCAGATACAGTTCCAAAGATTGTTAGGAGTCTGTTTAGGAAAGATTGATAAAGTTACTATAGTTGATAATGATGCAGGTCATTAATGCTGCACTCCTTGGATGCTGTTTAGGAGTCTTCACTGCACAACTGGTTTCCTGGACACAATTACTGTGGATTTTTATGAATTGTGGGTAAAACGGGACTCTTGATTCTGAGGTTATGGCGAGATTATACCATAAGCTGCCAACATTTACAAACGTTCTACAATGCCTGCCTGAAATGCAGCTTATTAGAGTTGGACCATACTAACTAGTGAGAAATCCATGATGCTTATTTTGTTTCAATGAACATGGAAAGGCACTTGATGTGCCTTTTCTGTATGCTTCTGTTGACAAGATCATAAAGATTATGAAGTATGAGTTTTTTTGAAACAAAATATTGGAAAGAGAGTGTATGCTTTGGGGCAGAGATCAATCAAGATGTGAGTGACCAAATCTAACAAGTGGTGCAAGGGTTGGATCCATCTATTTGACAGTTCTAAAATAGAGTAGCACAACAGTTTCTGACGCTCGACACTACAAGAAAAGTAGAATTCTGCGGCAGCAGTACTCTATAAGAAAGTCTAAATCAACCTTCAACCACTCCTACATATTTCAGCCAGTTACTTCTCGCTTAATATTTCTTGTTTTCTTCCTAAACTTCTCTCTAGGATATCAATAGCCAAAGGACAAATGTGTCCCCAACTCCCCAATCACTTGGACATGCATATTAACAACTTGAATCTGGGCTCATGTTAGAATATTCAACTTTTGGGTATAAATATGAGATACTAGGATTGTCAGAAGTTTCAAAAAACCTATGACTTTGGATGAATTTTGAAGTATGGAAAATTGGGGAGAGAGATAGGAGACAGAGACAAATCAATAAAAATAAGCCCCCATCATCCCCACAAGAGTGATGCAATCAAATCAATGGATAGATTTCATAAGAGAGAAAATCCCAAAATGGGATACAAACGAGTCTAAGCTCTCAAATATCTATTATCAATATAACAAAACTACCTAATGAGGACTCTAGACACATATTTATAGACTCAAATACCCTACACATACTAGAGGAGCCAAAATGACACAGACCCTCGATTTTACTGCATCAAAGAGAGAGAGGTACAGAGAGGAAAGTTGCTTCAATTAAAACATTCTTGGGGTCAAGTAAAAAAAGGGTTGCTTTAAAGCCGTTGCTTGCTGGTGAAAGGGTTGAGGAGCCCAAGTTTCTGAAGAAGCAGGGTGGCATAAAAGACGGAGCTTGATTACTAAGCTGGTCACTGACCGAGCAAAATACATGAGGTGCACATGAGAATTTCAGTGTCTTATGCAAAGCTAACAAGTATCGAAGTATGAATGGTATCACACAACTGGTCCATAAAAGGAGAACAACAAGCACAAGGACAATGACACAAGAAGATGCTTTACATGAACTAGACAATTTGTAATAACGACAAGTGGCAATCACCTGAGCATCAAGTTGCTTTGCAAGCAAACTGGTTCTTTTCAAAACCTCCTCTTGCATACGAGCATCATTATCATCATAGGCTCGAACAAGTAAGGGCAGGACATGCAAAACTAAGTGCTCCTGACTAGCCTGCATTACTTACACATCTACAATTCAGTGACAAACTACAAACTACGATAGCAAACAAGATAAAAGTAAAAGAATTAACAAGAAGGGAAAAAAAACAAAAGAATGCAGACAAAATAAGACATTAATAACAAACCAAATAAATGCAGAAGAAAAAAGAAGACAGAGAGCAGGGAACATATATGCTGCAAATGCATGACGTCAAAGCATCCACCTCAAAAGCAACCGACACCTCGTTCATATACTAGTTAGGAAACTACCAATTAATCAACATTGTACAAGCTCTAATACTCCCCTCGCAGACATTTTCACGTGGAGTGAAACAAAAGATTCATAACACGGATCACGACGAAACAAGGTGCACTTAAGGCAAAAACAAAGCGGCAATGAATTATGAGAATCTTGTCCAAAATCTATGAAATCCTAGCTTTGATAGAATGTAAAGCATTCGACTCAAAATCAATTGACAATGGGGGGCGAGGCTGCCCAGGTTCATTTACTAGTTTGGGAGCCAATAATTAATTAATGTGAGATAAGTTCTCACATAAATGAATTAGTTGTACATGAACAGCTTGGGCCGGCTGGTTAATGAGAACATATAAGTTTCTAAAATGTATATGAGCCCGAGCTTGAGCTTTATATCACAGTTCATTATTGAAACAAGCAGAGCTAAAGTAAACCTGGGTCAACTTGCCTATGTTTGCAAACATAAGTGATTTTGCATGTATAAAGATAATTAGACAACTACATGCTAATTGAGAAATATTCAACAAAATCAAGCAAGGAAACTAAGTAATTGACAGGATCAAATCAAAAGTGAAGCTTTTATCGGTGTACATGGAACAAAGAGAATTCAAAATACTTTTCTGACTCTTCAATCAGGTCTTCATTCTCACTTCTCATATACCATTCTACCTTAAACGAAGAAAATCAAAGAAAAGGGAGGAAATTTATCTTCTATAAATTTGGGTTGAAATTTCTGGGTAAAAATTATATAGTTGGATGTGGAGGAAAAAGCAAAATGAAGTAGAAAAGGAAATGATAGGTAATAGAAATATAACTCTAGTTCTACTTCATTTTTGGTTTCTCTATCCTTTTCTTCTCTCCACTAATCCTTTGAAACATGTAGGGCATGTGTAGATAAAAGTTCTTGTAGTTCAAGACATAAAGTGGAAAGCATAGGAAAAGGAAATGAAGTGGGAGAAAATGATTAGTCGGAGAAGATAATTGGTTTTCACTGTTCTGGTTATCCATAATTATCAAAATAACATGCAGCAGCATTTAATTTCCTTTTATTTTCCGTTCCCTTTTGCAAGTCAAATGTTCTGAAAGAGGATGTTGGAAACTTAAGATTTCTTCCAAAATTTTAAAGTGGGTCCATTTCTCTTCAACAAATGTTTTAGCATACTAGGTAAAAAGGTTGTAGCCTTAAATCTTTTAAATCAATATTATGATTAACAAATTATATGCCCCATGACAAAGGGTTTCCTTGACTTCTATGGATAGATTAACAGATTTCTTCTCTGTTCATTACTCTCTACCCCTACAATATTACTAAGTCATTATGCTTTTAGGCACCCTCGCCGTGTTGGTGAAATAATAGGTGTGCATCTACATGGAGGTGAAAAAAACACAATTGCACATTCTGAAATAACTGTCGTTGGGTCTTTTTTTTTTGTGATAAGTAAGGTGTATATATAACACGGCATAAAGGGAATGATGCCTATAAACAAGAAGAGGCCAAAGCCAAAACGGACCTATAAATTTCCATCAAAGTGAATAAAAACACCGAAATAATTAATTGACAGGACTGTTGTCATCAGAACTCCATCCATACAAAAAGACTAAAAAAACTTCTATTTGGTATAGAAAAGGATTATCCACCCATCAAAGTGCCAAAGATTCCTTTCCAGCCAAATAAGTCAAACCAAATAAGTCGCACCACATTGAGTAATTCTCGCTTATATCTTCCTTTGACTCTTACTAACTTAAGCCCCTTAATAGCATGGCTCCATCATGTTGATAGGGAAGACCGAACCCCTGTGGAACCAAGATGATACCAAGGACCATAAGGACCATGTCACCAAGCCATCAGGCAATCAATAGGAAGTTGATCAACCTACTCGCCCACCATTGATCAGTAGATCCAGAGAAAGCGGAATTCCATCTCATCACCTCCTCCCCAGTCCCAAGGCTCGAAAAACCATGTTTTGCTTAGGGGCAGTGCCAGAGCTAAACATCAATTTGGGCAAGTTAGACATCACCCCCATGGGGAACTCAAGGTGGACAATTTAACTTACATTTGGCCATGAAGCCCTTTGGCTTCGAGTTATCGTGCATCCCATCACTGCAAACCACATTCCTTTCTTTCTTCTATTTAAATTGGATTAATAATTCCTATTACGATGTTCCGTAACACAAACTTTTTCCATATTTATTTGTTTTATGGTTCGTTAAATATGCTTTGAACAAGTTATTGTCTTTGTGACTATTTCCAAAAAAAATAAGGCTGTATTAGTTCATGTTAGATTTCTGGTCGTCAAGATCACACGCCGCAATGACTTCGTTAAATTTGTGGGAAATTCCAGGCTTCCAGCTCAAATAGTTTAGACTACTCTAACAAAACGAAATGCTATAAAGGAAATGTTTCCAAAAAGATGCAAAGAAAAGTTTTCAACCCATCTAGGACACTTTAACTCATATTGCGGAGTAATTCCTATGTTAATTCAGTATATCACTATAATAGAACAGGAGTACTTGGGCAAGGTTTAGTCTTGTATTTTGAACCTCAAGATTCCTTTACAATACTGAAATACAGATTCAGATTCACAAGCTCATAACTTATATATTGCCATCAACTACGTAGTCGCCAATCTCAATGCTTCGGTCAGCGATTCCTTTTTATAGTTAATCTCTGTTGTACCTCTGTGGATTCAACCACCCCAACCCTCTCCAGCAACGCAAAACAATTAAAACTCTACATAAATGGCCAACCTTCCATCCACCCACAGTATGGCATGCGCATGCATCGACCATGAAACGATGTTAAAAAAGAAGAAATAAACCGATTAAGAATAAATGCCACAACAAGCCCTCAGTTGTTTTCCACTCATAAACAACTGAGTTGTTCCGCTGAGCTCAATAAGTTATATTCTAATTGTTATACTAGCATATTTAAAAAAAATAGTTAGTAGAACAAATGAGAGTTTTGATTTGACCCTATCTTCAGGAGCTGTGTTTACTATTAGGGTTTGGTATCCTTGGAAGCCCCTTATGTGTGAGAATTGTCATGTGTTTGGTCATAAGAATTGCCAAACCAAAGCTGTCCTTGTCCCTAAACAGCAAGTTTGGGTTCCTAAGGCCTCTGGTGTTCCTGGAATTGTTGAGGTTCCCTCTGATCTTGGTGAGGCAGCTTCTTCTAGTCCTGTGCACCAGCTGGTTAGTAATGCTGTTGGAAATGGGTTTTGTTCTGGTGGTCAAAGTATTCCTATGGCAAATATGGTCTCAAGCAATGGAGATGGGATTGATATCTTGTCCAATCCTATGACCTCTGAGCATAAGGCTGTGACTATTGGCACTAATGTGGTTTCCTCTCCAATGTCTTTGGGCCAAAAACTCGGATCTTCCTCTGGCGCTAACGGAGGATCGAATGTCTTTTCTATTCTGCAACATCTAAAGGATGGAGAAGGTCAAGAGATAGTTGATGACCATGGAGATGATATTCTGCATTTGCCTACTGGTGAGGAGTTTGTGGCAGGTATGGGCCATGTTTTGGATGTTGTGGTAGCTACCCCTACGAAGAGAGGTAGAGGTTGAAGTAAAGGGGTTCAGAAACCTGAGAAAGCTGCTATTCCGGTTTCTGATGGTCCTGTTAAGGGAAGGGGTGGTAAGGGTCCTTCTTTTTGATGTTTAAAGTAGGTGCTTGGAACATAAGGGGCCTTAAAAATCCCCTTAAGCAAAAGGAGGTAAAATCCCTTGTTCTCTCTCATAAATTGTCTGTGATGGGAGTGGTTGAAACAAAAGTTCGTTTGGATAATATTTCAAATACTGTTAGATCTTGTTTTCCATATAAGTGGCAGTACATTCATAATTTTTCAAGGGGCCCTGTTGCTAGAATTTTCCTGGGATGGGATCCTTCTGTTTGTGTTTGTTCTATGATGTTTTCCTCTGATCAGTTGGTTGTAGTCGAGCTCACCTCTATTGACGGCAGAATTAATTTTGTCTTATCAATAGTCTATGGTCATAATAAATCTGCTGATAGAAGGCAATTGTGGGATGATATGAGACTTGTTTCTGGTTCTATTGGTAGTAAGCCCTGGGTGCAGATGGGAGATTTTAATGTTTTTCGGGCTCCCTCAGAAAGGTTACTTGGGTTTGATGCAGCTGTTGCCTCTGAATTTAATCAGTGTTTAGCAGACATCCTTCAAGATGATTTACCAGCTAAGGGGTTTTGGTTTACATGGACCAATAAGAGAGGTGGATCTGGTGATAATAAGAGCAGGATTGATAGGGTGATTTCTAATACCCAATGGATGGTTTCTTTTCCTAATAGTGAAGTTTCCTTTTTTGCTCCTGGAGTATCTGATCACTGCTCTATGTGTGTGACTGTGATGCCAAGTGTTCAGCGCAAAGGGTCTTTTAAGTTCTTCAACTTTTGGCTTCACAATCCTACTTTTAAGGATATTCTATCTCAGTCTTGGGGAGAGTTTGTTGATGGGAAACCTATGTATGTATTATCTTCCAAGTTGAAAAGATTGAAAAATGTGCTTACGAAGTTCAACTTGCAATGTTATTCCAATATTAGTCAAAGGGTTTGTGCTGCAAAAGAAGAGTTGGAGTTGGTGCAAAATCAATTTTTTAAGACCTCTTTCGATCAGACTTTGTGTGATACTGAGAAGGAAGTTCTGAATAGATATGTGGAGTTAAGAATGGCTGAAGAGTCTTTCCTAAAGCAAAAGTCTAGAGTTAAATGGTTGGCCTTGGGGGACCAAAAGTATTTTCATCAGAAGATCTGTTCTCATAGGGCACGGAACACAATTTTAAGTCTTGCTCTAGTGGCTTGCTCCTAGATGACCCTGAAGCTGTGAAGCATGAGATTTTGAGTTACTATGGTGGGTTGTTAGGGACTGCTTTTGAAGGGAAAGTTGATGCTGTCTCTACTCTCAGTCAAGCTATCCAGTCTAAGGTCCCAATTCATCTTAGAGATTCTTTGATTGCCCCAATTACAGAATCTGAAATTAAATCTGCTCTGTGGTCTATTCATGGGGACAAATCCCCGGGTCCGGATGGGTTTAACTCATTGTTTTTCCAGAAGAGTTGGGATGTGGTGGGTAAAGATTTCACTAAAGCTGTGGCCTCTTTTTTTGTAGATGGAGTTCTCTTAAAACAATGGAATGCTACTGCCATTTCTCTTATCCCAAAAGTAAGTTCTCCTTCATCTATTCGGGATTATAGACCTATCTCATGTTGCAATGTTACATATAAATGCATTACTAAAGTTTTAGCGAATCGAATGCTATTAGTGTTACCTCTCATCATCGACCAAGCTCAATGCTTTTGTCAAAGGCAGATCAATTATGGATAATGTGCTGTTAATGCAAGAATTGGTCAGAGGCTATCATAGATCCAATGGGGCTCCCAGATGTGCCATTAAAATTGACCTTATGAAAGCTTACGATTCAGTGGATTGGGGATTTTTGTTTGACACAATGATTTGTATGGAGTTTCCAATGTTGTTTGTTCAGTGGGTCAGAGAACGTGTTACTTCTGCGAAGTTTTCTGTGATCATCAATGGTAGTATGGAAGGCAATTTTGCAGGGAAAAGAGGTCTAAGGCAGGGCGACCCCAGCTCTCCTTATCTGTTTCTTATTGTGATGGAGGCCTTTGCTGCTATCCTTAAATTTAGAATTCAGCAAAGTAGATTTACATTCCATCCTAAATGTAGAGCTCTAAACCTCTGTCACTTGGCTTTTGTTGATGACCTATTCATCCTTAGTGGAGTGGACCAAGACTCTTTTTGCCTTATTAACAAAGTGTTGACTGACTTCCATTCCTTCTCTGGGCTTCAGCCTAATATCAATAAAAGTGCTATTTTTTATGGTGGTGTGGATGAGCCTCTTAAGAGCCAAATGCAGGTTTTCCTCCCTTTCCAAGAGGGTAGTTTTCCTATCAAATACCTGGGGGTACCTCTTATATCTACTAAATTGAGGTCTGAAGATTGTGCGGTTTTAAAAGAGAAGATCCTTCACAGAATAAATGGGTGGTCTGAACGAGTTCTTTCGTATGGTGGTAGAGCTCTCCTAATTCAGTCTGTTCTGTTTAGTGTACAAGTATATTGGAGCTCCATATTCATTCTCCCTAGCAAGATGATTAAGGAGATTGAAAGTACGCTCATGGCTTTTCTATGGTCTGGTTCTGAGCTTACACATTCAGGGGCAAAGGTTAAATGGGCTCACGTTTGCTGTCCAAAAGAGGAGGGTGGCTTGGGGTTTAGAAGAATCAAGGAATGGAATAGGGCTGCCATGCTTAGGCATCTATGGGCTCTGTGTAAGAAAGCTGACACTCTTTGGATAAAATGGATACATACATATATCATCAGAGAGCAGTGTATATGGTCCATGGCGATACCTCATGATGTTTCATGGACCATGAGGAAATTATTTGGTCTTAGAAACTTAGGCCAACCGCTCATCAAGTACCAAGTTGGAAATGGATTGAATACCTTCTTATGGTTGGATAATTGGCACCCCCTTGGACCTTTGTATGCTAAATTTGGTAATAGGGTGGTGAATAATGTGGGAAGATCTCTAAGGACTAAGGTTGCCTCCATCATTACACAAGGGATGTGGAGATGGCCCAGATTAAGGAATCCACTCATTCAAGCTATCATAGCTCAAACGCCTTCAAGTTTGATGATATGGATGATTCTATTACTTGGTTGCCTCACTTAAGTGGTAATTTCACTGCTAAGTCTGCATGGGATGCCATAAGGGTGAGGTACCCAATTCAACCTTGGTACAAGATCATTTGGAGGAATAATGTGCCACGATGGTCTTTTCTTCTTTGGTTGGCTGTTCTGCAAAGACTTAGCACAAAAGATAGGTTGAAGGCTTGGGGTATGCAGGTTGATGAAGCTTGTTGCTTTTGTACGGCTAAAGAGGAGACTCATCAACACCTCTTCTTTGAATGCACTTATTCTGCATATGTGTGGCAGTTTCTTGCTGTCAAGAACAAGGTGCAAGGTATGCCTATTAAATTAGGAGATGTGATCACTTGGTTTTGTTCTAATATGGCTGGGAATGGTTTTAGAAGCATAAGTCTTAAATGTACATTGGCTGCAGCAGTTTATGGGCTATGGCAAGAGAGGAACAATCGAATTTTTCGAGGAGTAGCAAAGGGGCATGATCAGATAGCTATTGGGATTGCTTCTAGTATAAGGGATTTTCTCAGTTCCCGAAGAAATGTGAAAAACTCCTTGAAGAATAAGGCTCTCTGCGAGGCATGGGGTCTCTCTGATAGGATTTTGCAACTTGTTTAGTTTAGTTTGGTGGCTTTTTTTTTGTTGTTGTTTTTGAAGCGTTCATTTGTTGTTAGTTTTTGTAAGAGCTTCGGTCCTATACATTGTTTCTTTGTTTGAGCTTAATAAGATCTTGCATTTACCAAAAAAAAACCTAATACCAATAGACATAAAATGGAAAAGAAGAGAAACAAAGAAAAGGACATTAAAAAGAAGAGATTAGAAGAAAGGAACTTGACAGGACTAGCAACAACATTAACGAATATGCCATCAACCACGGATACTCCGAAAATACTGTTGTGTGGGTATCAGATACCTAGTGGAAACCAATACACACCCGATTTTCCCCTACACATCGGAAAAGGAAAATAACTACCGGTATTTATCGTAAGGGTTTCCAATTTCAGATATGTTTTAGATAAGCCCGAGATACAATCAGGATACATTGAATACACTTTCAGGTTACAGTAGGGTCAAACCAGTAATTTCAAAACATATTCTCAACGTAACCATATCAAAATTTTAGTTTTTTCCTGTATCACCATATCCATATCGTACATATCAGTATCCCAAATCTGTCTTCATACCAACTATGAGAAGGGAAATAGGGCGGCTATATTAATTACCTTATTGATAATAAGATCTGCATGCTTCACAAGCAGCAACAATGTCTCACCTGCAGCTGTTGTAAAGACAGAAACTAGAGCCGGCAGTGTTGATAGCTCAAAATCACTTTTATCCTGCAATGGAATACAGACAGTGTCACTCATCTACCAAGAAGCTGCATGCTACAAACGAAAAACATGGGGTGAATGCATTATGAGTCATAACAACCTCCTCTAACTAACAAAAAAAAAGAGAGGTTATAGCATCATCTTTTTAACATCACAAAAAGTGCATGTGTAGAGACCCATGTCTAATTTGATTTCTAAATTATTTTCTAATGCGGTTATTCGTAATTGTGACTGATTACTATATGGGCCATGCAAATCTTTGCGTGTGTGTGTGTGTGTGTGTGTGTGTGTGAAAATGAAGATGCGTGTTTGGTTCACTGAGCCTCATCAAATCATCAAAAAAATGACTCAGGGCGACGAGCAATGACGCAAAATGCACATTGTTGTGGAGCTTTCTATATTTGGTTCATCCTTCAGAAACATATCAACCCGAGTTCATATGCCATGGACCGAGTGAGTTGGGACCCACATGGGTAATACGGGTGGGGGCTAGAAGCATTTAGTGTTTATTATCAATCATTTTGAAGCATTACTGGTTTTAGTGTAATGAGTTATGACATGCTTGGAGGTTAGAGAATTAACTAATTAAGTGAAGCGGGCCTAGTGCATGTCAATCGAAGACCCATGAACATCATTACCTAAACTCATCACTTAGAGCTCACACTGATCTTTTCCATGAAAAATGTGGTGGTATTGTTTTTATGGTGATAGATTCAAGGTGTTTTTGGATCACAAGAGATTTGAAGACAACCTTTTCGAACAAAATAGACTTCAATCTGCGGCAGCAACAATGGATGAAGTATATGGAGGACTAAGACTTCGACTTGCACTACTGCCCTGAGAAAACAAATGTTGCAGTGGATGCCCTGAGTAGGAAGCTATTGAAGCTTTCAACAAGTGGCAAATGCTTGAAGCTATCGGTGAGTTTGATTTGCACCTTAAAGAGACCTAGGAGCGCATCATCTTCTAACTATTGTTGCAAAATCTACACTTTCCAACAGAAAGTGAGTGAAGCTCAACATGAGGATGTCGAGGCACAGATGATTTGGAATTGTATATCTAATGCAATCAACTAGACGAATGGGTTATTCACCAAGATCACACTTTAAAGTTCTAGCGGTAGGGCATAGTGTTTGTTCACAAGTTGTGTCACGCGGATGTGCTTCGCGAGATTCATCATTCTCATCTTCCAGTACACTCAGAAGGCACAGAAATTTGCAATACTAGATTTGGTGGAAGGACATGAAGACCGTGGGTTATGTGATGAGACTTCTTAGATCACCGAGAGGATGCCAATTGACTAACCAAATCCGCTCACTTTCTTATTGGCCGTGTGGCAGACACAATGGACATGCTTAGTAGATTGCACAATTAAGGGAAGGTAATTGATTTTCACACCCCAAAATTGTTATCCACACCCCTTTTTTTTTGTCTTTTAGTGAATTTTTTACACATAAAAAGTTCACTAAAAGACAAAAAAAATGGGGTGTGGATAACAATTTGGGGGTGTGGAAATCACTCCCCTTAAGGAAATGGAAAAGCTGGAATTGGAAGTTTATGTTCACAACACTAATGCCATATTGGCTGTTTTTGAAATTCAACCAGTGTTATTTGTGACAGTGAAACAAAGACAAATGAAAGATGAATTCTTAAAGGATATGACGGATAAGGTAAGGAGTAGTCCAAAACAAGATTTTGTAATTAAGAATGATGTTTTGAAGTTGAGAAACAGGATGTGTGCCGGCTATAGAGGAGATTAAGAAACAGATTTTGGAGGAAGCTCACAAGTCTAGACTTGCAATGCATCCGAGAAGCACCAAAATGTATCAAGATCTTAAAGAAGTGTATTGGTGGCAGGGGATGAAAAATGACATGGCGAGATTTGTTTCTCAATGCTTCCGACGTCAGCAAGTTAAAGCGGAGTACCAGAGGCCAGTAGGATTGCTTCAGCCGGTTTCGATACCAGAATGGAAATGGGAGCATATCACTATGGATTTCGTTGTGGGATTGCCGCGTACTAAAAAGTGAAATAATGCTATTTGGGTGATTGTGGACAGGTTGACGAAATCTGCATATTTCTTGGCTGTTAATACTTCATTTTCTTTGGATCGATATACAGAGTTGTATATTGAGGAGATCGTTCCACTTCATGGCATACCGGTTTCCATCGTGTCAGACTGTGATCTGAGATTTACTTCGAATTTCTGGAGGTGTCTGAAAAAAGGCCATGCATGGAACTGAAATTTAGTACGGCATTTCATCCACAGACCGATGGACAGTCCGAAAGGGAGATTCAGGTGTTGAAGGATACGTTAAGGGCTTGTGTCTTAGATTTCTCGAGCAGTTGGGATAAAGATTTACCATTGGTGGAATTCGCGCAAAACAACAATTACCAAGCAAGTATTGGAGCAGCACAGAGTCGCCAAAAGAGTTATGCAAATGCCGGAAGGAGACCGTTAAAGTTTGAAGTTGGGGATCATGTATTTTTGAAAGCATCGCCGATGAAAGGTGTGGTTCGATTTGGGAAACGGGGCAAGTTACAACCAAGATATTTGGGTCAGTTTGAAGGTTTAGAAAAAATTGGAGAAGTGAGTTGCCGATTAGCCTTACCACTAGAACTATCTTATGTTCATGATGTCTTTTACGTATCCATGTTGAGATGGTATTTGCCAAATTCTAGTGAGCAGTATCTTGTGTCAACACCTATTGAGCTTTAGAAAGATTTGAGCTACGAGGAAAAACCGGTCAAGATTGTTGGTCAGAATGAGAAAGTTCTCCGAAACAAGGTGATACATTTTGTTTGTTGGATATCCTTTCAATATGAATTTTCTTGTAGTTTTGGTGATCAATATATCTCTTTATTTAGTTGTAATCTGACCATGTTTGATTTTCACAGTAAGGAATAAAATGACCTTGGTGTAACTAGAGTAATGATGTGAATTATTTGCTAACTACTGTGATTATTAGATGACTAATATACACAGATTAAAGTTGTCTATTGCCTAGAAAATACAAATTTTTTTGTCCAAGATCAAGTGAGCCAATTAAGTCTCGATTGCTTCACACGTGTATGATTCTAATAATCACATCTTGCTTGAAAAAGTTACAAATAAGAAATTTTTTTAGTTGGTAGACAATCAATATGCATTCAGATTACAGTGATTATACCACATTTCCGCCATGGAGTATTGTCCCTATCACCAAATGCAGGTAATACCACCAAACCTATGTTGGGGCCGAAGCTAAGGTCCCACCACATTTTACAAGCTCTACAGAGTATGTTTAGCCCCACCAAACAACGAATGAGACCTGACCGTCATCGAGGGAGGCCTTACCCATTGAACCAACCACTTGGCGGTACAAGCACGCATGTTAAATGCAAAGTTGAAACTATGGACCAATAACAGTACCTGAGACTCTGCAATGGTCAAAACCATGGGAAGAATTACAGGTTGCAGCACCATATTACGGAGCTCCGCACAAAGTGGTGGAAGAACCTGCATAAAATGTATCAAAATCTCAGTTCACTGAACTTTTCCTTCTTTCCTTCCCCCCCCCCCCCCCCCCCCTAAATATCAGTTGAACTTTACATATGCCCCTCAAACATGATAAAGGTAGTTTCCAGAAGGAAATGATGGCGATTTGGTTTATTTTGGTTTGTGAATCGATCAAATGCAGGATTTCGGAACTAGCTGATAAAATTCTCGCTGTTTGGTTGCTTTTCAATTCCACGGACTATGTATATGTGATTCCTGCTGGAAAAGAGATTGATTGGAATGAATAGGCTAGCTGGGTTTGGAGACTAAAAATGGGCCTACTCAAGGTGCTGTAGGACATGGCCAGTATTCAAGAACTCACATTTTACACATTGCTGATTCAATTAAATACACCTTGGTTAGAAGTTAACCTTGCACTGGCTAAGTAAACACATCACTTCTTCTCTAAAATAAGGATATTCATTGGAAAGGGGGAAAAACACATAGGCTGCCTTACAACTTCTAATTCTAATTTGGACAACAACAAAAAAAATGTGAAACTAAAGTTCGACTGCATTTAGAATATTCTTCATATAAAATAGACCACAACTTGACCTGTATTACCACCTGTGGACAAAAAGCATTTCATCATTGTGTCTTCCTAACCAATAAACCATCATCCGTCAAACAAAAATTACGACTTCCATAAGTTTTAACTAGATCTACTATTTCGTTATCACCCCAGCTTGTTTTCAGAGTATCCGAGATTGTCCAGGGCATTTTTTAAAGTGTCCCCCAAGTGTCCAATGGAAGATATTAAGATAAAACTGAATTTGAATGTCAGACACGTGTCCGGAGAGTGTCGTTGCCAAACAAGTGTCTGACACCGGTGCGTGACCTCCGACAAAGTGTCTGTGCTACATAGGTCCTGATGGAAATGTTCATTCCTACATGTTTGAGAAGTGGCCAAAGGGTTTCCTATCTTAAGAAAACAAAGAAAGAATAACACAAGCTTGAACGCACATCAAACACATATCCAAACGAGCTTCACCTTCTTCAGTGTCCGCACATCTTAGACTATAACTACATAACCATGTCTAGATAAAACTAGGTGTTCAAAAAAAAAAAAATGTCTAGATAAAACTAGACAGCAATACATAACTATACCTAACTAATATAGACAGCAATACTGCACGATAGAGTAATAATATCAGCCACCCCAAACGAGCAATCTTATTTTAAGTATCATTAAGTACTCTGGAGTAACCAACTTTTCCTTCGCCAAAGAATACTTCAAATCCATATGTAATGTCAAGCTTAGCTACTTTTTAAGTCTTTACAGAAAATTAAGTATGAAAATCAAATACAAGTATAGTCTAAGCAGTGAGCAGACTCACCACATATGCCAATAATGCTAAGAAATTGTATCACGAAAAGGACAAGAAATAACTCAAACCTTATACCGCAACACACGGGAGTCAAAATCTTTCCACATGTCAGATAATGCCTTCAGGAACTCAGACTTTTGCATGTTATCTCTCTCCTACAACATTGTAAGACTAATCACTCAAAAGTGCAATATCTCAAGGAGCACTCAAACAAAATAAGCTTTTGCAATTTCACTGGTGAAGCATGTGTTGACCCAAGCAGAAGTTTAACGCATACAAGCATGTGGTCTAGGAAGCGAAGAGCACGCAACCTAGTGTCATTCCGGAAGAAGGGAGAACCTACAAAAAAATGAAAAAAAAAATAAGATTGACACAGAATACAAATGATATTTAAAATCGAAGGGATCTTTTCTTATCTGCTTTATTACCCTTTTACTATGACCTTCTCTGTTTTAGTTTCTTAAATTTGAAAAAAGATAACCAGAACCATGTTTGGTACCATTTCAAGCAAAAAGGGATTTTCGGTTGACTTGATTTGGAAACGAGTTAACATACACAAGGAGATCCATGAAACCAACAAATGTTAAAGCCCTTGAGCAAAGAACTCATATAAACAAACAAACGAGAGAGAGAGAGAGAGAGAGAGAGAGAGCAGTGTTGAACCATAGCCCTCTCTTAAAATTGCCCTTCGACCATTTTTTTCCCCAGTTCTTTCATCATTCTACTCCAATGTCTCACTCCTTTTTCTCACTCAAGCTGTATCATGACTAGGGCTGCAAATGAACAGAGCCGTTCGTGAACTGTTTGAGGCACGACTCGGTAAAAGCTCATTCGAGTTCGGTTCGGGGACTAAACGAGCCGAACTTGAACTCAATTTTAGGCTCGATTATGAAATGAGCCGAACCTGAACATGATAGTATTCGGCTCGGTTTTTTCTTTTTGATCAGGTATTCGGCTCAGTTAGGCTCGCGAACCCAGAGTATACGTATATATCTCAGAAATTTTCACATATAACCTTCAATATGTATAAAGTTTTAGATGTAAATAATGAAAATTTTATAACTTGTACATGTATAAATCTTTAAAAGTACTATATACTTACATTTTAATATGTTTTTATAATTTTGTACATGTATGAAGTTATTGATGTACAAAATGAAAATTTTCTTAGTAGTTCTGGACGTGTATAAGAGCATAAATATCTAATATTTTTACTTTTTAAGGCTCGTGAACAAGTTCGAGTTCGACTCAAACCTAGGCAAGTTCGGCTCGTCAAATTTTCATGAAGTTCAAGCTCGGCTCGAGTTCGCTTAAAACTTAATGAATGAACCTGAACACTCTAAAGCTCGGCTCGTTTGCAGCCCTATTCATGACAAGG
The DNA here is from genome assembly GCA_036023075.1 of Gaultheria prostrata. Classification (NCBI taxonomy): domain Eukaryota; kingdom Viridiplantae; phylum Streptophyta; class Magnoliopsida; order Ericales; family Ericaceae; genus Gaultheria; species Gaultheria prostrata. The sequence goes on from JAXBDA010001252.1 coordinate 30,564, forward strand.
TTCAAGCAGTGTTCTTTCCTAAAGCACTGACAACTTTAATTCTGTTTCAATTATCTTTATAAAACCAACAACACTGACCAATGCCAAAAGCAGTCAACAGTTGGTCCACAATATCCGTATCGAACACACGAATTTGATGGTGGATTACAAAGTACGAGCAACCTCCTATGCGTTGATGCTAAGCAGCACCGACAAGGGACTCAACAGGGACACGTAGGGCTGCAAACGAGCCGAGCCGAGCTTTGTAGTGTTCGAGCTCGGCTCGTTTGCTTAACGAGCCCAAAACTCGAGCTCGAGCTCCGCTCGGTGTAAACGAGCTGAGCCCTTAATAAGCCGAGCTAGACTAATTTACTTAACGAGCTTCTTTCAACGAGCCGAGCCTATAAAACGAGCCGAGCTTTTGCGAGCTGAGCTCGGCTCGTTTAGTAAACAAGCCCAAAACTCAAGCTTGAGCTCGGCTCTATTAATAAACGAGTCGATCCGCGAGCAGTTCGGCTCATTTGCAGCCAGACACGACATGTAAATTTTTAAAAAATGGTGGGGGACACGTTTTAAAAGTTCTCTCATGTATACTAGTATATGAATATAAGAAACAAAAAGGCTCTAACTACAAACATTTACACCACATATACCTTAAAACCAAATTTACGATAAAACATCGTTCACAAAAGTATTTCAGCAAATAGCATTTTATCATTTATGTGACTTTATAATACAATACACCATCATTAGTCACAAAAAAATAAGATTTCCCCATATTTTAATTAGAATCTGCTATCTCATTTAACACCCCCCACTTTTTTTGTGAGTGTCCCGAGAGTGTTTGGAGAATTTTCTAGAATGTCCCCGGCACGTTCAAGCAAAAAACTTTAATAAAAAATAGGACACTTAGGATTCAAGTGCCGGACAGATGTCGGGTGTGTCGGTCTCCGACATCAGTATATGACCTCCAACAAAGTGTCTGTGCCACATACCGCTGATGTAACAGAATATATGCAGTAATTACTTTCCCTTGAGGTATTCCACAAACTATGCCACTTGCTGGACTCTATTTGGGACTTTGTGTACAAGATAATAAGTCAAAAATCTGTGACTAGGCAATGTTGCCATCTTTGTGAAATCATCATCATGAAAGAGTGAAGAATACTGGCATACTTTCCGACAGATGCAGTTCGTAATATTTTTCACAACAACGTTTTAATGTCAAACAGAACCCATCAGGCTGGTCCTTCCTTCTATTTCTGTCATTTTCTGATGGTTGTGTAGACGAGTACTATAGAATGACTGAATGGTGAACGTGGGTGGTTTCATACTTCACTAATCAGTAACCTATCATTCTATGTTTTCAAAACAAATTCACTTGCAAATGTTATCACATTTTTCTTTCTAGTTGGGGGCCTTGGGGCACCAGTTTCAGATTCCAAACAAGTCATCGCAACTATTTGGCTCAGCTCAGGATCTAACCAGTAGGTGCATATAAATGGACAGGCTTTCGGCCATTGACATGAGCGACTAATACTCGAAGCAGCTCTAATTAGAACTTGGAAAATGTTTTGGCATACAAATAGTTCGTCATGTCGAGTAAGAACCATGGACAACTATCGCCTGACTTGCCCTTAAATGAGTCGACTCCAGGACATCAGAAACAGGAGTCCTGTTTCTGTCTCCTGTTTCTGGGGGAGCTGGTTGGCAATCTGCGAAAGCTCGTAAGTTGGTTTTCATTGAGATGGAAATTTCACGGTCCCCTACCTTCCATCTCAAATGAGAGAAACAAGCCTCTTGGTAGAAAGATGAGCCTCCCAAGGCCTGATACAATATAAACCATTATGTGTCAGCTTCTTGAAAGAGCCACATCAGTGGATGCTTTATCATTCCTGATATACTCATCTCATAGGACAACATTTTGGTAAATATTTTGCTACTCCTCTAAAGTGTGCCCCAAATTGCATCTCTCTCAAGGGACACAGGCATTCCGTTCTCAATATTTACCAAAAAGGGGAGACCCTATTTAATCTCCTTCCTAACTTCCATTTTTATGAAACCTGTGATTGGAAAAAACATTACTGGAAGCTCTCTCTCTCTCCTATTTAATCTCCTTCCTAACTTCCATCTCTATCTAGGGATTGGAAGTTTGGAACCCTAGATAGAGACTAGACGAGGCAACTCCACTCGACAAATCCACGCTGCTGGAAGCTCTCTCTCTCTCTCTCTCTCTCTCCCACCCACACACACACACACCCACCCCTCTCTGTGTGTATATCTCTGTGTTTTTGGAAGACTGTACAGTACATATCTGAGCTATTGATTGTGTTTTTGGGCTGATTTATTTTCTAAACCTGAAACTTTTACTGTCACTATCTAATATGACTGCTGAAAAACACATGTTTGCTGTTATAATTATACTTGTATTGTTCTGTGATGTGGTTGGCTACAACACTCGTATCCTTTTCTAAAAAAAAAATTTATTAAATATATGCATGGCAATTCCCCTGCCGTGTCCGTATCCCCAATTTTTAAGAATTCCCGTGTCCATGTCAGTATCCGTTCATCATAGCTATAGAGAAATGGAAAAAACCATTGGAGAAGGCGACCACCTAGTGTCATCATAGCTATAGAGAAATGGAAAAAACCATTGGAGAAGGCGACCACCTAGTGACAAACAAATCAAATCAATAGCGCAGTTGGAACAGGCAAGTCAACCAGTTCCAGTAAGAATTTGAAAGAAATTTTCTACTCTATCATGATCATGTGTACGTTCTTACCTGTGAAGTCCAAGGCTGTTGGCCTAAAAGACTCATTAGCAGACACCATTTTTTGTAAGTCAGGGATCAAATCTGGCGGAATGGACGAAAAAGCCTCACTGGATAGGTAAGTCAAAGTATTCATGTACTGCGGGCAACGAACACAAGTAATTCAAACTTTTAACCAACTTTACAAAAGCAAGAAAAGAATGAAACAACAGAAGAAAGGAATACCCTCAATAAGCATTTCATTTCTATTGCAGATATAGATAGATCCCGAGGATATGAGTGGTGAATTTCAACTAGTGCCATTGCATTAGACCAACTTTAACATAAACTTATGAACAAAATGGGTCTACATGAAAAAATTCCCCATTTTAGGAAAGCTAGTCATTTTAAAGATCAAAAACAGCGAAAAAGCGGGGATAAGTAAAGATAATATCGTTAAAAAGGCATCAAAAAGAGTGTTCTGCGAAAAGGGAAAAGAAGCAACAGATTACACCACTATCTTATAAGAACCACTAAGAATGTACATGAATGAATGCATAGTGTAAAAGAATATCATATTGTTTCTGGTCCTACTATACATGTCAATTCATAATCTGTGTCGACCTGCAAATATTCCTCAAAGTAAATATATGTAAATATTATGTTTGAGGAAAGGATAAGAGTCTCCAAATGAGTTCGAAGATCAAAGAAGAAATGCAAAGCAACAAAACTCCAATCTAGTTTCAGGATCCTATATATAAATATACGTATACATACGTACCCAAACGAAATAGAGCCTTTGATGATTATGATCTGAAAATCTGAGTCGGGACTGAAGAATGGCTTCACTTTAAGGTTGAACAGGTGATAGACATGGAGGGTGATCAATCATCAATGGAGTTGGGAAACCTAGGGTTCAAGGACGAGGTGGTATAATGGCGACATTGATTGCCCAAGAGAGAGAGAGAGGTAAAATGGCGACATCGGCGGGGGAGAGAGAGAATCCATGCCTGGACAAAGACATGGTAAGTACTGGTTAGTGGTTACTGTTCATCCGCTTTTGGAGACGCCGAAATCTGTTTACGAAATAAGTGAAAGCGGAGATTTTGGGTTTTCAGAAATTTTGAATTTTGTAAACATTTACGACTATGAAGAAACAAAAACAGCACACCAAACATGTTTCCATTTATAGTTTCCACTATTTTCAAAAACAAAAACCGAAAACTGTAAACAAAAGCTTTACCAAACAGAGCCTAAATTAGGACTCCAGTTCTATATTTGGTCGCTATGCCAGACTGCCAGAGGCACATGGGCAACATGTAATCATTCAATGACAACCAACTGAAATCAGAGGTCCTACTCCCCCCAAAATCTGATCTGAATCATAAAACTCAATTACAAAGTAGTTACTAAAACAAATAACATAAACTAGTAATTGGAAAACCATATCCTTAGGTAAAAACCAAATAATCAATAGATTAATCTCAAAAACCCATACTAGATGGCTGAAAATTACATGAGAAAACAACTGAATATTGAAGGTGCATAATGAAGTTCTAGACCTATATACATAAAATATAAGGAAAGAAAAAGTTAAGATGGTATTCCTTACTATAACGACAAGCATCAGGCAATATACTACTCTTCGGTCTTGTCAAAAGAAGCTAATTGAGATTATGAAAATACTGAGTATGTGAATAACGATCGGACAAAATTGAATAATAACCGTACCATCTTCACATTGTTGTTGCAGTCAAACAGAGGCTTGTGAGAAATCAAATGGTAGGCAAGGCACCCAAAACTGAAAATATCAGAAGAACATCCGACTGATGATGTCTTATTACTCCGAACCAGTTCAGGAGCAGTGTAATTGAGAGAAGGTTGAAGGGGCAGTAGAGAATCCTCGACATCATACTCCTGTTCAGTCAAAATTGAACACGAGAATACAGTTCATGAATGAAACAGAATGCAATTCACCTATGAAACAAGACTCAATGAGCTAGACCCAGCGAACTTCCCATGAAACTGAATTATCCATCACCATAGAAATAAAAAGCATAAAAAAACCCATCATGAAGAGAAACCTTAGGCAATATAAAACGACAACACTGTAATCATTGAAAATAACATCTGCACTTGGGAAAGCGAAAAAAAAAAAAAAAAAACAAAGCTCAAAGCTCACCATGCAGCATCTAACCAGACTAGAAGACAAGTACATCATATTACAATCAAACCAAAAGCAATAGATCAATATCAAATGATCTCAAGCGAACAAATCTAACAGGCATCAAAATAAACTAAATCGTGTTTCACAGTTCTAACTCACAGCATAATGAAAGGCCTGCGAGCTAGTGAAATCACCAGACTGATCTGTCGAAATAGCAAAACCAAATCCACCAAGCTTCCAAGCACCACTTAACGTAACGAGAACATTCTGCAAAGTAAATGAGCAACTACTTTATCATTTCATTTATACATTGAGTGGATGAAACAACAACAAGAACCGGCAAGAAAGGTTCTCAACTAGTCCAAAACAACCCATATTAAAGATTTCTACTTAAGTATTAGAATTATATTGTGTGGATCACAAAACCATTACTAAAGGGAGTAAAACAGCAGCTAACCTCAGGAGCTATCGCCCGATGAATAAGACGTGCATTGTTATGGAGGAAGTTCAAGGATTCTGCAATCTGAAGTAAGCCATGTTTCACTTCCACTAATCCCATTTCCTGCATCGAAGGAATTCATTCATGAAAACTACGAACTGATGTAAAGGTATGTCAGAATGACTATTAAAGCCTAGCGACCATTGACAAAAACAATTTTACACCCCTTCAAGAAATTGACGTTGCTACATGTATTATGGAACCTAACTTCATAAGCATTCCGGATAATGGAATTGAGAGGCTAACCCTATATTGTACACCTCTTCAAGCTCTCTTGTTCATAGGATAACCCTACTCACCAAAGATTTGTTCAGCTCTTATAACACCCTGGACACCATTGAGAGGCTATAACCAATCAAGGATTGGCATTAATTAATCAACAAAAAGGAAGCCAAAGATAGGATCATTAACTACTATCGTATGTAGTTTGGAATTACAATGTCCAACTCACAGCCCTATTTTGTCAATATTGTATCTCCAAGAAATTAAATCACACTAAATCTCCAAAAGACTAAACACTGCATTAATGGCTTTCCACAAACCAGTTTCAAATCCAGCCTGAATGGGTCAATAATATCAGAATTTGGTAAATCATCCCAGCCGGCCTTACTCAATGGATGTCCTAACATGTCACATAACTAAGATTTAGACAATGATGCATCAGAGAAATAATCGGCACTAGGGTATTAAACTCCTTCAAGAGCAGGATCTTCTAAACTTCAATATACCACAGAAACGTATATGGGGAGGTACGTCACACATAACATCATCGAATTCCAAATAGCAATGCAAAGTTCAAATAGGTTTTTCAAATTTTTATAACTCACCAAAGATTCAAATCAGTATTCAGAAAATTCAATCAAACCAACAGAAAATCCACATGAGCATTCATTATAAAACAAATTTTCTTTTAAAAAAACAAAGACATGGCAAGTCAATTGGGTAGTTAAAAAAAATACTAGAGTAGCATACCTTAAGTAACATACTACTACACAGGGCCGGCCCTGAGGGGAAGCCCACCAAGCAATTGCTTAGGGCTCCTAGTTTTTGGCCCAGTAATAGGGCCCCGAAAATCTACAATATAGTATTAAATATTATGTACGTCAAATGCTTTACACATAATGCACCAGTAGCTTAGCGGGTAGGGCCTTTGACTTTTACTCATAAGGTCGTGTGTTCAACTCTTCTAGTCATCATTTTTTTAGATCAATTTACTTCAACATGTAAAAAAAAGTGCTTCTTTGTAGGAAGTGGGACTAGAACCCTCGACCTCATGGTTCCATACACCATACCTAATGACTACACCACAAGGAACTCTTACAATTCTAGTCAAATAACTAATATATATACATTCTAGGAGGCCCCATTTTAAAAACTTGCTTTAGGCCCCGAAAATCTCAAGGCCGGGCTTGCTACTACACAAACATAAAACAATCTTTCGGCAAAAACAATCTTTGCAATTGGCACTAGGGTATCGAACTTCTTTTAGAGCAGGATCTTCTAGACTAGCTTATGCCTTATAGCACCGAAACTTATACAGGCAGGTTACCACACACAACATCATCGAAATCTAAATACCATGCAAATCCAGAAACAAAATCCCCAATATCATAATGGCATACCTTAAGTAACATACAACCACACGAAAATCAAAGAAATTACGTTTAAAGAAACTGAAACTGAATAAAAACATGGCATCACTAAACTACCTACCATCCCCTTGAGATCCTTGGGCACCTTTGCAACATTATCCAAACACCCGAGCGCATTCGCAACCGAGGCGAACAAGGGCTCAGTGACCATAGCCATGGCATTCTTGCTCTCATCCAAACCCTGGACCACATGAACCACCCCGGGATGCCTCAACCTCACCAGCCTCGCCGCATCAGCCCGTATAATATCAAAAAATGAGTCCTCGGTCGCCTTGGACAGCCCGGTCCGCAACCGGGCCTCGGATAGGGCCCTCTTGTCGAGGACCCAGACGCAGACGATGGGGTACTGCTGGGAGGAGGATCCGGCGCTGCGGGCCTTGGCGGAGTAGAGCCGCCACGCGAGGCCCGGCCCGGCAGACCCGATCTGGTCGAGGAGGTCGTAGTCCTGGAGGGGTTTGGGTCCGGTGACTTCCTGTACGGTTGTGGATACGGTTTTTTCGATCACGGCTGCTGTCTTGGCTAGGGCTTGGGTTAGGGTTTTCATGTTTAGAGACATGGTTTGTGTGTTGGGATCGAAAAGATCGATCCGAATGGTGGAATTTTTGCTGTGGACTTGTTGTTTTGTGTGGTAATGCTGGAGGAGGAGGAAATTGATGAAGAATTACTAGATCAATTACTGGATCTCTGTCTCTCTCTCCCCCCTTTGTGCTGTGGAGGAGGAAATTGATGAATTGGGGAGGAATCCCCTCTCAATTCTCTCTGTCTCCCTCTCCTGGATGAAATGGGTTGCTGTCTCTCTCCTCTCTCTCGGCAATGTGATTTGCTGTTTGTTCTTGGGGAAAGTTACATACTATCTCGGTAGTTTTGACTCAAAAATAAAAATACACTCCCGATATTCGAAGGGTAATTCTATTTGCAATAACTTTTTAGCTAAATACAACTATTAAAAATTTTAAAATCAAAATTTGAAATTGTAATTCAGTTTTGGATAAATACAACCAACAAATTTCTCAAATATTCCCAATCTACCCCTCCCCTTCGTTTTTGGTCGCCCGCCATTCGGACTCTCAGTATTGAATTTGATCAGTATTTTCGGATATGAATGTTTGAAATATGAACCTTAATTCGGATTTTAAAACATGAATTATATGTTTGAAACTAATAAATTTAAATTCTCATTGTATGCTTCATTTTTTAATCCGAAGTTGTTTTAAATATTCACTGTATGCTCCATTGGTGTTTCAAAGTACGAGAGTAGTGGACCTAATGGTTTTCAAACATATTCATGTTTTACAATCCGAAGTAAGCTACATATTTCAAACGTTAAAAGATGAAAACATTGTGCAAATTCAATACTGGGAATCTGAATTTCGGACGACGAGAAATACAAATAAGGGACAACATAGTCTTTGTACATTAGGGTATTTTTGTCCAAATTTTGTTAAATTTCACGTGGTTGTATTTAGCTAAAAGGTGGTTGCAAATAGAATTACCCATATTCGAAAATGTAAGTTTAAGTGTCAAAACAGCGAATGCATGATAACTTAGGGATGTCAATTTCGTCAGCAAACTATGAGTATTAAAACTGACCCGATCCGAATCGAACCCGTTCCTACACTGTCCCAATCGGGACAGATTCTGTCAAAATCTTGGGTCGGGTTGGATTAAAAACCTGACCGAATCAGATCGGATTGTTTCGTGTTAATGTTACCCCGCCCCGAAATATTTCTACATACAGAATTATAATCATTTAACTAACAAATTATACTTAACGAGTGTTTGAGAGCTTCATTTTTTAGTTTTTGTATTTTTCTTTTCCATATTAGGGCATCCATAGTGGGCTCTCAAACAATGTGATCAATTATTGCCTTCAATGGGCTCCCCATACCAACTCCTAAGGGTGGCTTAGCTCCTAGCTCATTAGTTAAATTTAGATAGCCTTCTAGCTAACTCCAAGTGGGACCCATAGTCTTTAAATCTTCTTTTAATATGAAAATTTCAAAGATAAATGATTTTATTTGAAAAACTTGCCGTTGGAAAAATCTCTGGACAATCTCTGAAGGTAATTAATATGAAAAAAAAAATTAAAAGATATACAAAGAGTTTGTTTCAAAAACAGTATCGTTGAATTCCAATAGCCTTTTTCCAAAAATATAGTTGTCTTTCATACAATTTTGAAACATAGGTTTCAACTTCACCCTTCTTTGCAAATGGAACCTACATCTCCAAATTCAAATAATCAATTTAACCCCTAGTTCAACTCTTTCGATACAGAAAATTAGGGATTTTGGTTTTTTATAGCTGTTTGAATTATCAATGTATGGGTTCCACATTTTTAATTTTTTTTTCACAAAGTAGAGAATAATCTTGCTAGCCCATTGAGTGCACACATCCTCTCTAAATTTAGCAAGCTCTAGGAGTGAAAAGTAGACCCCAATTATGCTTATGTGTACACCTTAGAATACAATTTAAGAGCAATTTTTAGAGAGTCCACTGTGGATGCCCTTATGGCCAGAAGATATTATGAATTTGTAGAGTGTTTGAGAGATTTGTATACAAAATGTATTTTGTAACAGGAGTAATGTTTAGAAGATACAGTAAAACTATGGGTACGTCATTAGGTGCACACCGTGTTGTGTGGAGCTCATCTCGGTGTTCCACACAAATGATCGAAACTTCCCAACTTGTTTAAAATGTTTTTTTAATGATCCCTGTAAAAAATAAGCTCAATCACATATCGATAGAGGTTTGATCAGTTCTTTGCTCCATTTTTAGACAGGAAATTGAGCGAAAAATCAATCAAGCTCTTACCGATATTTGACTGAGCTAATTTTTTATATACTTTAAAAATATATTTTGATTAAGTTGAGCGGCTCTAATCATTTGTGTGGAATCTGAAAATGGGTCCCAGCGGTGTGCACCAAATGGTGTACCCACAACATGGCTCAAGAAAAATGTGCAGAAAATATTCTGAAGGACTTTTTGTTAGCCAAAATGGAAAAATTGGAAAATGAGAACTGAAAAAACTCCTCTCCCCCCAACTTCTCACTTCTCTTCTCTAATAACAAAAAATCAAAACTCATTTGGTGGAATGCATTCTACAAGTAGTGTTCCAAACAGCTAGAATGTAAAAAGCCAAAAATAAAACTATGAAAGAGAACCATCCAAACACTCTATTATACCATAATATTTTTCTCATTATACTAAAAGATTTATTTTTACCTTTATACTTTTCTTGTGATACTACTAGGCCACCTTGTATATAACTATTTTCTTCTATTTTGTTTTTAACTTGAATCTTTTTTTTCTCATTTTTTTTGGGGTGGAGGATAAACTTAACCCCCGATTGGGACGGGAACGGGGACACTCACGAATTACTCGGACAGGTTCGGGACAGGGTCGGAGCTATGTCGAAATTTTCGGATCGGGTTCGGGGCGTGCTAAAACCTGCCCTGCCCCGTTGCCAATTTTTGTTTGATTTTCCGTAACTATGAGGCATTCTTCATTATAAAACTAAATTTTTGGAAGATTTATGTTTGGTACAAGATATATGCTCTCACAAAAGACCGCTAGATCAATTAATGGTTGGATATATCCTTCATTTGATATGGTTGTGTTTATTTGTTTATCTTGTCTTTAATTGGTCTTTGTCAGCTATATGCGTTTGATCTCGGTAGATTGTAATAGTCTTCATCAATGAAATTCTTCCTATTTCTCTAAAAAAAATAAAAAAAAAAGTAGTATCACATTGAATCGAGATCAGAAGTTAAATTGTACAATATTCACAATCCATTTGTTTCAGGAAAAAAATATTTTCTAGTAAACGTTACCCCTCCATACCCTGATGGGTCTATAAAGAGCGACCCAATTTTGTCCAATTTGGACACATTTACCCCTCCATTGGAAATCTGCATGTTGGGTATGTAGTGATTTTGGGTTTTTACAGTGGGCGTTGTGGTCTTTCCGTGCGGATCGCTAAATTACTCCAACAACCCTTACAGATCATACGCAAAATTCCCAATATGTCCTAAATCGTGTACTATTTTGTTTGTTTCCTCAAGGGCTCTGTCGACTTTTTGCTCCAGCTGGACAAGGGTCATTGGCTCAGCCTCACTTCTACGACTTCTAGAGAGAGAGAGAGAGAAGGAGGAAAGAACGGGGTTGAAAGAGTTGCGTACATCGGTTCTGTAAGTTGATCTTCTCCTCCCTTCTCTCTCTTCTTCTTGTTTGATTTGGGTTTCATTGTTTCGAATTTTACAGATCTCTATTCGTTTCTCGCGTTCTCTGTCTTGGTTTTCTTGGAAATCAAACTAGGGTTTCGGTTATTTTCACCCGTATGACCTTGGGTTTGAATTCCGAATTTCGACTGAAAGATTTTGTATCTCGAATTTTGAGTCTGGAGTTTCGTTTTCGATTTTCAAAATTTGCATGTGTAAATAGCCAATTTAGGAATAGAATAAGAGGCTAAATCATGTGTGACTTGCATGTTAGGCTCGGCATTAATTTAGGGTTTATATTCTTCCGATCTGTACTGAGCTAGGGTATCGGTTGCGAATTTGAACCTTTCATTTTTTATACCTCGGATTTATAGAGTAACGGTTTGGTTTTGGGTTTCGAATTCTGCATGTTATCTATGCTTAGTTGGGTTTCTACCCGGACAGAATATTCAATAGAAGTTTTTGGACGCTTATATAAATCAATTCTTTGGTTGTGTGTACTGGCCACTTTGTTGTGCTTTACTTTTACATATGTGAGTTATTTGGACCAATATATAAGTCAATACACTTATTGGTTGGAAGTTTGCAATTTTTTGTGTTCGGTCATGTGGGTTTATTCTTATAAATCCTGATAAAGCTTAGTCTTGTGGTATGATTACTCTACTAACTTGGCATAGACTAGATTCTTTGTTTAATAGGTCTTATCTTTAATTCAGATTCAACTTTGGTTGGTTGGTCTATAGCACTGTTTGGAAAATCAGAGCATCGTTTGGTGTTGTTCTATTGTTGTTTTAGATCAGTTGCCATTTGTGATTGAGTTTTCAAAGCTGTGGTGTTCTGTATAAAACTCGATACATTTTTCTTTTTGTTTGGTTGAGTGTTGTCATCAAATTTGGGTGTAAAAGCTTTTTATGGTGTTATATATCAATTGCCGATGGTTTATTTCCTTGATTTTGTTTGTGATTATAGAGAGAATAAACATGTAGGTAGTGGAATGGTATGGTGAAAGAGAATAAGATGATGCTCTTTCTCTTTCGGGTTTTTTTTCCCTTCTCTTTTTTTGTTTTGGCTTTTACGGATTCAGTGTATCTCGAGCAAACATCTATGCTTCATTCAGTCTTGTTTTTTATTATTAATTTTTTGCCCCCTTTTGGATGGAGAGAAATGATGAGATAAGGAAGGGGTTTTTATGTGAGAAAGGGCAGGGGCCAATCAAAATATTTTATTTTGTGCTACTAATGAGTCCCTAATATTGTATATATCCGGGCTTATCTAGCTCGTTTAGATCACACACACATGCGTTTTAGCGCTTGATATGATTGATGTTGTGCGAAGTGTGTTTTTATAGTTTCAGGTTAAAACCACGGAATAAAGCGCATTTGAAGCGCTCCGGGACGCATCCCAAGGATCCGATGGCCACGTGCCCCATGACACTCCACCACCAATCCTTGAGAGCCAAGAAATGAAGATGTGGCTAAGCCTCGGGAAGATAAAGAGAGCACAAGACTAAGCCGGAAGGCTAAAGCCGTTTCTAGAGGCTTTAAAAGACTCCCGATGGAATCCGGGAGTATCCAAGAGTGCACAAGACCAAGCGTCACCCTTCCCGAAGGCCGCACAATGATTTGAAGTGTTTTGGAGGAAGTCCGGAAGCACGCAAGGCCAAGGGGTGACCAAGAAGTGAAGTCAAGGGCTTAAGGCACTTTGGATCGATCCACACTAAGTTTGGATCAATCCAAACTATTTTAGTGAAAATCCAGACAGTTTTGGATCGATCCAAAGTCTGTGTGGATCCATCCAAAGTGGTTACGAGGGAAAATCTTGTCAGCTTTGGATCGATCCACTCTTAACTTGGATCGATCCAAAGTCTTTCTGGGCCACTTTTTGCTACTTTATTTCTTTCCATTTGTGGTATGTTCCTACTTTTTGGATGCTTTTAGGATATTTTTGAGGAGAGAGAGCCTTTTGTATAAATACTCTCCTATCTTTATCTCTCTCATCCCTCTCTCTTAGTGTTTAGTTCTACTTTTAGGAAGAAAAAACCTCCACAGCTTGTAATTTGATTTCCTTGAAGAACTCATGTAAGCTTTCATTTCCAGTTAATTTCTCTAGTATTAATGTTGTAACTACACTCAAGATCTCTCTTTAAATCTAGTTTATTTCCGTTTTCATCGGTTCTTTCTCGTTCTTCATTTTCTAGACATTTCGTTTGAAAACTCATAACAATAGTGGTTGTTTGATAATTTCTTAAGGCTTAACATGATAGGCAAACCTAAGATCTCCCTTAAAAATCAATTTTTAAAGTTTAGTGTCATGTACTTTATTTCCTTCAGATTTCTAGTGAAGTTTTCTAGCTTAATGAGTGAGTAGTTTAATTAGGCTTGGCCATGGGGTGATTAACACTCCATGACTCGGGTTAATCCGTTCCTCTCGTCATCAAAGTATACATTTCTTGTTGAGCAAAGATTTAGGATTGATTTTATGTATCAAAATTCGGGTTTGTTAACCCCTTTGATCACACGTAGCCAAGGGCTTGACCACTTGGCACGTGTGATGCTTAGGGCTATGTCAACCTAAATATTTGTCTAAATGGCACAAGGATCCTAATCTTTGTGAACACATTTTCTAATTAATGGTTTTAAACTCTAAATGGCAATCTCTATCCTAAGCGAACAACCAAGCCCTTGAATCCACGATAACAAATGGGAAAATAAGTTAAACAATCATGTTTTTCCATTGAATATAGATGCTCTGATCAATAATCCTTCCAACCATATAGGAGTTACTGAATTTGCATTTTTGGTCAACCCTCTAAAAGTCCAAACCCACACGGATTAAGGACCCTTGTTGATGTTCCATTTATTTCAAGAACCAAAGGAAGGGTGAAGCAACCACAAGACTTGCATTCAAATACTAATTAAGTGGTGCATCTCTTCTTTGTAAGAGACAAAACTTAATGAAATTGATGGTGCTGGAGTTTACGACCTTGTGGCCGCCATTAACGAGGTGTTTGAGCTTTGTTAAACCGTTGATCCATTCCTGTCAGTAGTACCAACAAACGAAAGGCATTAACACAAACCAATTACTCTCTCTAAAATCCATATTTCTCTCCCTAAATTACTGTTGAGAAATAGAGCACTAAATCAAAATCAAACACACATACAGAGAGAGATTACCTCGAAACGTGGTCGGTTCGAAGAACAACGACGAACAACTGGGAGAGACGAAGAACGTAACAGACGTCTGGCCATGACATGGAAATGTGGGGGGGTTTAGAGAGAGAAGAGAGGTTTTCAATGGCTCTGGTTGTTCTCGTGGAAATGGAAATGGATGGAATGAAATGGGATGGAGAGCAGCAATTATATATTTATGCACCTGAGCTCTGTAAAAGAATCCCTGTAACAGAATCGCAGTGGTCCCAAGAGGGCCAGGAAAATTATTGTGTGTGTATGCCCCTCCAAATGATGAAACCTTGGTTCTCGATAGAGTTGTTAAGGTTGTCCATTATGTGATGTTGACACTCTATTTGTGATTGTCGAACCGACGGCCGTGATTGCTCACTGCACCCATGTAGTGAGCAAACTCACTACATGTCCCCCGGTGCAACAAACTAGAACTAGAGAGTATGCACATTTTGATGTATACATATATTTTTGTCTATAGTAGGAGTTTCTCAATTTTTGATTGTCTATATTTTTTTATTTACACTGATTTTTTTATTTATGATTTTGATAGTTTTTAAAATAGAGCTAATTGAGATCTATCAAACAATAACCGAATACCTTTAGCATTATAGATAAGAAAATATGATATTGAAGACCACGAAAAATCGTAGTTGGAGAAACGATACGTGATGGAGGGAGTATATGTGTGTGTAGAGTAGATCAGTTGGGTAAACAAGAAAAAAAAACCCACACACTTAGAGTATCCCTTTTTTTGTTTTCTTTTCCCCCAAGTTTGTCCTTATCCTTGTGGTCCCATATGTCACGTTGGGTAAGCAAATCTGAATCCTCATTTCACTCTCTCTCTACTCGTGGCTTTTTACATTGCACTTCATCCATCACGCGTTTTGAGTATTGCCTCTGGTAAAAAACAAGTGAATTAATCTAAGCAAAATTGGTATTTCTAAATTAATTGTTTGTAACAATAAATCAGACAGAGATTCTATTCGATTTGGAAATCGAGGGCACGAAAAGGGAAGAACTGGTGGTGCACTCCTCTTCGCCCAACCTAACGGTTGGCACATTTATGTTACTTGACATAAGGCTTTTCAACGAACTCGGGGACTATGTTGTATTTTGGCTGTCTTAATATGTTTTGGACGGCCCAGATTTGGGGGGGGGGGGGTTTAAAATACCCAAAACACCCTTCGGCACCCATCAAATCTGGGCCGTCAAAAACACATTTGGATGGCCGAAATGTGCACGGCAAGGCCTACCGAGTATTGCACTGAGCAGAGTCCCTCGTTTCCTTCTCAACTGCTTTATTTGACTGGCACATAACTAAAAAAAATTTAGCCATTAGCAATTATGGGTGAAGACATGACATGGATTAAAATCTACGAAGAAACAAGAGCTTGTGTAGCTATTATTATACATAAACAAACGAGAAAACAAGAACCGAAAAAATATCCCTAGTGATCAGGAGTCTATATTACTTGATTTAGTACAAAAAAATGTTTTTGGAATTAGAAGGTTCAATTTATGGGTAGACAAAGATGTCCCGGCAAACTCCTTTGATCCATCCCCAAGTAAAATGAAAAATTGCTACAAACAATTAATTTAGAAATACCAATTTTGCTTAGATTAATTCACTTGTTTTTTACAAGAGGCAATACTCAAAACACGTGAGGAAGAAGTGCAATGTAAAAAGCCCCAAGTAGAGAGAGAGAAAGGAGGATTCAGATTTGCTTACCCAACGTGACATATGGGACCACAAGGATAAGGACAAACTTGGGTGAAAAGAAAACAGAAAAAGGGATACTCTAAGTGTGTGGTTTTTTTTTTCTTTGTTTACCCAACTGATCTATACACACATATACTCCCTCCATCACGTATCGTTTCTCCAACTACGATTTTTCGTGGTCTTCAAACATTATCATATTTTCTTATCTATAATGCTAAAGGTATTCGGTTATTGTTTGATAGATCTCAATTAGCTCTATATAAAAAACTATCAAAATCATAAAAAATAAAAAAAAATCAGGGTAAATCGAAAAATATAGACAATCAAAAATTGAGAAACTCCTACTATAGACAAAAATATATGTATACATCAAAATGTACATACTCTCGAGTTCTGGTCTGTTGCACCGGGGGACATGTAGTGAGTTTGCTCACTACACGGGTATAGTGAGCAATCACGGCCGTCGGTTCGACAATCACAAATAGTGTCAACATCACATAATGGATAGCCCTAACAACTCTATAGAGAACCAAGGTTTCATCATTTGGAGGGGCATACACACACAATAATTTTCCTGGCCCTCTTGGGACCACTGCGATTCTGTTACAGGGATTCTTTTACAAAGCGCGTATACATATATAATTGCTGCTCTCCATCCCATTTCATTCCATCCATTTCTATTTCCACGAGAACAGCCAGAGCCATTGAAAACCTCTATTCTCTCTCTAAACCTCCCCACATTTCTCTGCCATGGCCAGCCGTCTGTTACGTTCTTCGTCTCTCCCGGTTGTTCGTCGGTGTTCTTCAAACCGACCACGTTTCGAGGTAATCTCTCTATGTGTGTGTGTGTTTGATTTTGATTTAGTGCTCTATTTCTCAACAGTAATTTAGGGAGAGAAATATGGATTTTAGAGAGAGTAATTGGGTTTGTGTTAATGCCTTTTGTTTGTTGGTATTACTGACAGGAATGAATCAACGGTTTAACAAAGCTCAAACACCTCGTAAATGGCGGCCACAAGGTCGTAAACTCCAACACCATCAATTTCATTAAGTTTGGTCTCTTACAAAGAAGAGATGCACCGCTTAATTAGTATTTGAATGCAAGTCTTATGGTTGTTTCACCCTTCCTTTGGTTCTTGAAATAAATGGAACATCAATAAGGGTCCTTAATCCGTGTGGGTTTGGACTTTTAGAGGGTTGAGTTAAGGAAAATAATGACCCGAAATGCTAATTCAGTAACTCCTATATGATTGGAAGGATTATTGATCAGAGCATCTATATCCAATGGAAAAACATGATTGTTTAACTTATTTTCCCATTTGTTATCGTGAATTCAAGGGCTTGGTTGCTCCCTTCAAAAATAGACACGTCACGAGCTAATGACGTGTACCCTACCGAATGAGAAGTCGCTTAAGATCATGACAGCTTTCATGGATCCGAACACTACAGTGGATTGGGCCCTTTACATCTTCGGCCAGATGGTTGAGTTCTACGAGCTTGCTTCGACAAGGGCCAACATGTGGTATCCCTGCATGATCATGGGTATTTGCCATTTGCGAAGAGTTAAGGGACCGGGGTACACTAACAGGGAACCACTTAATCCCGGGGTGCTCGATTTGACCACGCTGAATCAAAGCAAAAGCTAGTCCCAAAATAAGAGGGCTAAAGTGGCGAAGACGACTCCGAGTGATACAGCGGGTGCTTGATCTTCCCAATCTATCCCTTCCTCTCCCAAGGCATGGTCTAAAGTGTACAAGTCTCCCCCGAAGGGCCCACGAGTGGTCACATGGCTTAAGCAGTTGCTCAAATGCCATAGAGCCGGGCTTAAGAATCAAGAGAAGATGATGAAAAAGCAAGAGAAGCTGGAGAGGGGACAGAAAAGGATAGATTCGAAGACTAATTGGGTGATTGAGTAGCTCGAGGTGTCTTCAAGTGCAAGATATGTGCCCCCTCCAGATTTGGAGGATCCCGAGGAGGAGGACGACGATGAGGATTGAGAGATGGTAGCGGTGGTGATAACGGTGGTGGATAGTGACTAGTGGTAGTGGTAGTCTTTATTAGCAAGTAGTGTGTCGGTGGAGTCGAATTAGCTTATTTTGGTTTTACTAGTTTAATTCGAACTCTCGGGTGGTTGTTGATAATTTTAGTTTTAATCTAATGTTTGGATGCCGGAACTTGGCATGTTGGGTAGTTGAGGGTTGGTGGCGGCCAACGGGGTAGATGACCCGAGCTTGTATATGGCCGCCACACTTTTTGTAGTCCCTCCGTTTGTCTGACCAAGGTCGTTATATGCTATCTATGTTATATTCATTTCTTAGTACGTAACTAACTCCGGTAGGTGCACGCTTAACAATGTTTCATGCTTTTGTATTGAATTATTCCGCCGTTAATTAGCTCTTTGTTTTAAGCGTTACTTTGATTAGCATGCGGTGAACTTTTTGTCTCATTATCGCAATCCTTGCTAAGCGCTTACCATGGGATGCCTTGTTGCTTCATATGTGTGATATTGCAATTTCTTTTGGAATAATTTGTTCGAGCCTCATTGGAATGAAAACTTTTTGGGGTGTGCATTGCTTGCCTACTATCGTTGGCCTAGTCTTTTCATTTTAGTGCATGGCATGTGTGTGTGAGTTGCTTTTGGTTGAATGACCCGAATTCCGGTACTCTTGCCTAAACTTTTATAGATTGAGCATAATTATCATACCGGGTACCTCAGGAAGTTTATATACTATTAGTTAGTTGTTTTAGTTTAATTTGCCAGGGACTAGCAAAGTCCAACTTGGGGGGTGTGATGCGTTCCTAATATTGAATATATCCGGGCTCATCTAGCTCGTTTAGATCACACACATGGTAACAACGTGGCATACTACTATTTCTAATCTCCTCATCACCGTGCGAAATAGGTGATTTCCCTTCCAAAATTTAAAATGCTATTACTTTTTCTTTTTTTTAAAGCGATGGGTTTATCCTTCTTATATAGAAATGACATTGTTATTGCAGTCAAATGTATTTGTTGTGGAGGGAGGGCTTCATCTTCGAGGGTTTAATGAGTTTCCTATCATAAAATTGCCTCGCCTCATAATTCCAGCTTTGGTAGAAGTTCTAAATAAGGTAAATCACCATTGATGGCTGAATGTAACGAGCAAATGCCGAGATCATTTTTACTTTTGAGTTAGTTCCATATTTGTCCAGATAATGAGGTCTCTTGAATTACAACTGGTTTGCAGGAAGCCAATATAAAAATCAGCACAAAGATTTAGGTTTCCGACCATATTAAATACGAACTTGGAAGATTATGAAGAAATTTTTGGTCTTGAGAAGTTCAAGCAACTGAATGTCATTTTCTGTTGAGGATTGTATCGCTGTAAATGAGAACTTATCAATGTTAGATCACATATGGTAGCTGAATAAAAGGTTTTCCTTTATGATTGATGTTTGTTGGTTTAAAAGATAGCTAAAATTTGGTCTTCCTTATTGAAACTAGAGTGATCTTGTTGGTGAATAAGGGTTAGTATATCAACGACTTGCTTATTTTCTCGCGTCCATAGTTTTTTATCCTCTTGGTTAAATTTGGTTTTTCTTAACTTTAATGTGAAGCTGGCTGAACACAGAGCATAAATGGTATGGCTAATTTGAAGCGAGCCCAGTTGGGATAGTCGATTTGGATTATGTTCTTAGGATTGGATGCTTTGATTTGGAAAGGTTAGACAATTTTAGATCTTTTTCTCAGCATGTTGACTTAGGTTAACATCCCTTTGTCTCATTGCATTGGTTACTTATGGAAGTTTCAGCAAATTGATGTCCTTTGTTATTTAGATGCTGCAAAGCTTCGTAATTTCAACTCGTCACACCATCTAATTCTTGGTTTTCTTTTTGAGCTTATGTTTATGTTTGACCAATAAGCTTACATTTGTTGTCAGGATTGAAAGTGCTGTCAATGCTGAAGATTCAAAGGAAGATCATGTTAGTCACAGCCACAACCACGAGCATGATTATGGTCACCACCACCATCATGTCTACAAACATGGTACTTCGGTTTGATCTTCTGAACTACCTGTGGTAGAAGAAATTTTCTCCTTGCTTGTTTAATCTTAGTTTGCTAATTTCTTCAGTGTTGTGCATTGAAATATAATGCACCGCGCAGCTGCTCTTTGTCTATCTATTCCTCGTCAAACCAAAGCTATTTTGTCTACTCTTAAATAGTTGTCCATCAATCTTGTCATTTCAAATTTGCCATTTCCTATCTTTTTCGAATGAAGTGGATTACTTTATGCTATGCATACATGTGCACATGTGGGAATTAAGTATCTTCGTCCACAATTGTATTTATTGTTTATAGTGTGCTAATTACTTTCAAATGGTGGTTTTGGGCAGGTTGTTACATTTGATAGATGTGGTATGTGTATTCACTGGGGATGTTGGAATTTGGGTGCCAAGAAGAAATGATATAGTGTAGGATCTTTGAAGGGCATGGCCCATGGGGACATTATGTGGCAAAGAGGGTTACAAAAACAATGCCCTCCTTTTTGTTGAGTAATTGGTAGGAGACGCTTGCAGAAGCTTTTTATCTACAAATTTTGTGTATGTATATGCCAATCTATAAATTTTCAACAAACTCGATAAATATTAAGCATGTGACAAACTTGAAAGTTGAAACCTATGTGTATGCAATGCGCTTTCTCTACACTATTTGAGCTCTTCCATGGTACTTGGTTGTTGCTCCAACGGCTTAGGATTCGAGTGTTGATTTGCTGGGTTTGTTTCACCTTGAATTTTGAACTTTTGTGATTGGTTATTCATAATTATTACAACACACTTCTAAAGTCCTCTATAAAAAATTAGCTCACCTTGATATCAATAAAACCTAATCCAACAAATCACTTGGTCTTAATTAATATATAATAGTACAATGCTTCATTAGCAACGGGCCAATGACACTTGCACAACACTTGGGCTTGCACCTAGTTGTTAATAAAAAAATGGATCATAAACAAATTAAAAAAATACTCATGCCTACATAAACACATCGTACACAAATAACAAAAAATTACTCAACCTACACAATCATTACAATAACACACAAATGAGAAATTATTAAATGCCTACATGAACCCATTAAGACAAAATAGCATCGACATAAACAATAACACACAAACGAGACATTATTACAATACCTACATGAACTCATTAAGACAAAATAGCATCCACATAATTCCCATAACTATAAAATAATCCATAAATAGAAGCAAACTAAGAGTTCGGTAATTCATAATCCAAAAGTAATAATGAGATCTTTGTTCAAATTGAAGCCATTAACATCACGCATTCATGTTTAAAAAAAAAACATCCAACCGCTCTTCAAAGTCACGGCATTCTTAACCGTGAATGCATTCGCAACCTTTTCATTTTCAATTTCAACAAAATGGTCAAATGCTAATGCAAGTGTTAATTCATCGGAACCTACTTATCTTCATAACTTCATCATAGAGGTCATTCACATCAAGTGGATCTACCTCAAGTTTCTTGATTGCTAAAGAAACTTATCGTAACGCTCATCTTCATCATGACTCCTCTTTCGGTGATATCTTCCTTGAGATGGAAGTTATGGAACCTCACTTGAAAACGCCGCATGTTTCCCTTTTGATACATCTTCAAAGGCAGCACCAAAACTATTTGAGTCTGATTCAACAACTATTTCTTCATATATATCATAAAAAGACTTGGCAAATTGGCCAGTAGCCATTCTTTACCAACAACTAAAGCTATCTCATCATACATCTCAATTTTCTTGTTAAAAAATGGCTCATGTTTTGGGTGCGCCTACTAACAAGTAAATAAAAAATCAAAACACATAACTAAATTAGAAAGAATTGGTGAATAACCTAAAACCAACACGGTGATTAATGTAAGTTTCATACCACGATGTACTCATCAATACTTTCTTATCACAAGTTATTATCTTCACATTATCTTCCCATGCAAACCCATTTTTTTGTAACAAATATCAGAAATGATTTTCCCCATGCTTTTGATAGTTTGAGACGATTCTCCATATATTTAGATTGGCACTCAAGCTTATATTTCTCACTAATTCCTTTGGCTACTTTAGTAAATGATCTATGCCTAAATGTGTTGGATGGTTTATTTCCTTTTGTGGCTTCATCAACAAGTATCTCAAGCAACGTACATTCCATGGGTTTTGACCATGCTGAGAGCAAAGTTTTGAGAAAGTAGGTTGATAACTTTTTACGTCCCAAACTGCAAGTAAGTTGATATGTTTATCTCGCATTCGTAATGGATAGGTGGTTTCCCATCACCATATGCACAAAGAGTGACTGTGTAAAGACCCATAAATTTATATTTATTTTTCATTAATAACATTGGGGTAATGTGAGGAATTGTGCAAAATGAAAAAAATGGTTAAGTGTTGGAGGATATGTGATGTGTGATATAAGGGTTGATTTGGTTTACACAAGCCACATTTGGGCTTTTAGTGTAATTAGATGATTTGTGTGTGTGTGTGTGTGAGAGAGAGAGAGCACAACCCACAAAGGGCCGGCCTCCTCCTCTCTCCTCCATAACTCTTCTCCTTCAATTCCTCCACCAACCCAAGCCAAATCTCAAGTTCCAAACTTGATCCCTTCATTAAACCTTTACCGAATCTCTTGATCTAGCATTGGTACGCTTATTTCACTCCGGAGTTTGAAGAATTCTACTTGGATTTTGAAGCTAGGATTAGGGTGTTGGCTTTCAAGCTTGATTTCACACAAGAGGTAAGGAAATCTCTTTCAATTCTCAATGAAAATGTTGATTTGCTTGGGGGTATATCCCTATTGTGATCATTTTCCATGTATTCTTGTTGAATCAACCTATAAGATCATTTTATAGTCATTTGGTAAAGAAATATACATGTTTCATGCTCCCTCACATGATCCTCAAGTCAATTTGATGGCCACATAACTCAATTCATGCATACCTCTTTGATTTGGTCCAAATTGAAAGATCACTAGGTTATGCTTTGTTCTTGCCTTCCTTTGAATTGAGAGAACTTAGTATATCATGCTAATAGATCATACATTATGTTGATGAGTTGTTGGACCACCAAATTATAGCTCAAGATGCCCATTTGGACCATGGAAAACCTTTGAACCAAGATCCCATGAAATTCCCTTTGTTTTTTGAAAAATTTCGGATCAAACCATTTTGGATCGATCCAAGTGAAGAGTGCATCAATCCACTTTTCCCCAAACAGCCCTTTTGGATTGATCCACCTCTGCAGTGGATCGATCCACTTTGTTATTTTGGCCATTTGGCCTGATTTGACCCTTTTGACCATCTTTCGTGCGACGTACGTGTTATGACCTTACTGATTGACTTGAGACACCTTGAAATACGTGTTGTGGGTATAATTTACTATATTTGATGATTCCTTAAATTTTCTCGGGGTTCGTGTTACATGTTTGACACCTTACGGTACTAGTTTGGCAATAACCGATCGAATTAGGGTTTTTGAGCGCCGCTTTGAGTTAAGGCTATGCATGGACATCTAAGTGATACGAACGAGCATGAAATGACATTGATAACTTGAATGAATGGAACGAGCCCGAAAGGGTATGCCCGGAGTGGCACGAGACCTATATGGTATGCCTAGAGTATAATGAATGAAATAAATGAATAAGAAGCGTGACGTGAATGTTTTGGGGACACATGTAACATGTTTTCCTATTGGGCTAGTGAACTCACCCTTATAATTTTCATGTACTCAGCACGGAGGATCATGAGTTGGCGTGTGGATGTGCATGCATGCTATTTTGAAAGCCTTCTATGGAGTTATTTGATCATCCTTGACTAGTCTATTTTTGGATAGGAATGGGCATTTTAGGCCCATGGGTGTTTGGGCTTTACCCTCAGGTTGTTCCAACTTTTGGTTGGATCCTTTTCTCCCTCTCAATGTAACCTTTGTCGAGATTCTATAATAAATTTTGTTGTCGATCAAAAAAAAAAAGTGCAATCCGATCTCTCCCATTACCCCTTATAATCTAAGATTTCTCGCTCAAGCTTAAAAACAAAAGAAGGAAATGTTGACTTTAGTAAATTTTTATAATAGTAAGAGTTTGTTGCATAAAATTACAGAATTAATCCAAAAAATCAAATATAATTACTTAGGGTATTGAATTCCTAAAAATTTGTTCCTGTTAATCATATACATTAATAGCCAAAGTCAAGATTCTAATCATTGAACATACCTAGAGATCGAGTGGACGCCGGATTGTTTTGTGGGTGGATAAAATAGTAGCGGATATTAGTTATAGATGGTGGGCCCACAATGATGTGATATTTATGAAAGATGGATAAATTAATACTTGGTTTGGATAATTTTGTAAGAAGGGGGATTAAGTTTGGGTGGTGTAGACACCCCAATTTTGATGACTTGCGCATCCCCAATGATGAAAGAGCACGGAGTATACCTTGGAGCGGTCCCTTGGGTCAAACAAACCAAAAAAAAACCAAAATCCCAAAAATACTTGAACCGTACGGCCTTCTTCTCAGAACCGCACGGCCCAAACACCGTACGGCTTCCATAGCCACACCATGCGGCACCACCTTGCACACCGCACGGCGTCCTTGTCCCATCTCCCTGATTCCCGGGTTGCCCAGCAGCTCAGTTCGATTGCGTGATACAGAAAAGCCTAGCCGTAGCTCGCAAACTTGGCGTACGAATCTGAACAATGGAGGAGGAGTACGACACCTATGGCCTACTTATACCCGTCTTCGTCGAACAAAGAAAAGGGCTACGAACTCACATACGAATCGACGGAGAGTTTTAAAAGCCAAAAGTAATTCCTCCAAGATAAAAATCCAGTTGCTCCTCTAGCCACTTTCAGAAATTGTCGACACCATTGCAAACTCACCCAAAAACCATACCCGACGAGCCTCACCAAGTGTTTCAAACGGTGAGACCCATTCCCATTTCGAAGGTATATTAATGTTCCAGTGACATTCTTGTTCTTGAGGGGAGTTTTTGCTGGGTTTAGGAGAGGTTTCGTACCTCCTCCGAATCCGGCAAATTCAGATTTTATCAAATGGAGTGACCCGTGGGTCATTCTCGCCTTTGAGAAAATGCCGTGAACACATTCAATGTGTTTTACAACATTTGAATAATAGAGGTACATTATAAAAAAAAAATCAAAGATTTTCTAGTTAAGGAATTATGGTTTTTACATTGAGAAAATATCCCTTTCTTCTCTGGTCCGAGAGCAAAATTTTTGAAAAATATTTAACAGAGGCACTGTACGGTTTCGGCAATGGCACCACGCGGTGTGAGTGTTGACACCGTACAGCATAGGGGGTAAAAATCACATTTTGATGCTCTGTTTTGCAATCCGGTGCTCTGTTTTATGAAAAAAAACTTATAAGGGATTTATTACGGTTACCCCCTTTTTGTTTCCTATTCTTGCTATTTCGTCCATGTTCTCTATTGTTTGTGTCAATTTGTCCTCTATGTGATTTATTGCCATTGTTTGTTTCTTTAATATGTCGTTTCACTTCTATTTATTCATAAATTGTTTATGTGAATAAAGTTTTCGATAAAATCTTTTCATAAAAATCCCACAAATATTTAGTAAAGACCGGAAAATTTCGGGCACGCGGGGTGCATTTCTTAAAAACAAAACCTTCCCCGTGGGTAACCTGGCTCCCGAACCCAAATCTCTATTTTTCGCAGACCAACCCCTTTTTCAACGACACAAGAGTCATATTATTTTTCTAAACGGTTCCTCGGGTACCTAACATTTTCCAAAAATTAAACCCCGGGTGGCGACTCTAAAATTTTCTTCTTTCCCTAAGTTCGCCTCTTCTCTTCAAACCAAAAGCGTGGGCCGACCGTCCGCAGGTGGATGATGTAAAAAATTGTCAAAAGATTTAATTATGCATATCCATATCAGTTATGCATTTTTTGTAATTAGATAAATCCAATAATTAATTAATTTGTTGTGTAAATCCAATAATTAATTAAACTATAAGATTTAATTAATTAATTAATTTTATTACAAAACAAATTAGATTTTTTACTTTTTTTTAGATCTTTACAACGCTAGTGCCGTAAAACGTAAAGATTTTTTAAAAAAACATGAATTTTTCAGACCATAATGTTTCAAAATTATTCGTATCGAATTAAGGATCTCTCTATTAGTAGTTTGATTTTGTGCAAAAGAAAATAAAAAATTATGCACGGAAGTATATTATCTTTTAATCCAAAAGATATTACAAAGCAACTCAACAAGCCAACAAACCAAAAATGTAAAACACTAAAGTACATAATTTTTCAATTTTTTTTGCATCGAATTATAAATCCTTATTATTAGTTTAATTTGGAGCAAAAGAAAATAAAAAGTATGCACAGAAATACTTTATTTATTTATCCAAATGATATTGCAGTTCCAAAAAAAAAAAAGACCAGCTATGTATACACAGAAGGCTTTGAAAAAGGAATGAGTTGCAGTGCCACGTGAGCATTTGTTCCGGCCAAATTTTCTAAAAACCACAGACACATACGCGGGTAAAATGGAAGGGAGGGTAGAACAGACTTTTTTGGCCACCCTCTGTGATTATGGACTGGGTATAGGTTATCCATAATTTTGGTAGAAAGTCTAGGTACCCAAAATTTAGTCAGAATGTATAAATTAATGACTCAGATTTACTTCAAGTGAAGCTGAACCATTAATTTTTAAATTCTTGATAAATTCTAGGTATATTTTTTGTCTATGTAACAATTCTGTAATTTTGGAGGGGAAGAGGATTTGAGCCTCCAAATTAATTTATGGAGGGGGAAATTTATAGACTTTCCTTTTGAGTCCCAAACCAAGTCAAATTGGTGGGCCCAACATTATTTATGCCCAATCTATAAATATGGATGCATCCAAACGGGCTGTTAGTGTCAGCTAAAAATTTAAAGAGGAATATCTAAAAGTGGAGATATAATGTAGTAGTAAAACATTTACATGAGTTGATCCACTGGTTTGGCTAAAAAGCAAAAAATTGATTTTTTCATTTTTTGTTTGTTTTGTCTTTATTAAAAAAAAACATACATTTGTTAGTTTTGCATCAAGTTTTCGTGGTTTCTTAATTTGTTTCGTCGAGACGAATCCAAAAAGTATAAAATTATGATCGAAACTATTTTTTTTTTAATAAAGCCGAAAATAAACCAGTTTATTAAATTAATTTTGGCTTTATTCAAAAAAAATTAGTTTCGACCATAATTTTATAGGAGTATTTTTTGGATTCGTCTCGACGAGATAAATCAATAAACCACGAAAAATTGATGCAAAACTAACAAATGTAAAAAAATTTGAATAAAGGCAAAACCAAAAACCAATTTTTTACTTTTTAGCCAAAAAAAACAGAACATTAAACACATAGTCAATAGTGTAGGGTCCCACAACTTGTTTTAATGATCCCAGCTAACAGCTATGCATTTATATACTCTCTTTTTTGTTGCTTCGGAATACTGTTATGCATTTATATACTCCGTCCTAATACGAACATCATTCGGGGAAAAAAAAAAGATTGATTTAATATCGATTAGAATTAATGTTCCATTTTCTCAAGACAAATGCAAATTTTCAGATTGTTACTTATCAATTAATGTTCAATAAACCTCATTTTTGAAAGAATTTTACGGGTGAAATTCCACGGAGACCCCCTCATCTATGTCTCTGGGACACAGAGACCCCCTCACGTTTAAAAACGCCCAAACACACCCCCTCATCTACTTGAAATGAAAAAAACACTAACTCCGTTAAAGAAA
>JAXBDA010001253.1:0-58480 GCA_036023075.1 Gaultheria prostrata
AAATCCTCCCCTCCCCCTCTCTCTCCCTCCCTCTCTCCTCCCCCTCTCCCTCTCTCTCCCTCCTCCACTCTCATTCCCTCTCCTCCCAAATCTCCTCCCTCCTCCACCACCCCTCCTCCGGCTCCCCCGACAACCCCCTCTGCCGTTGGCTCTACGACACGTTCCACTCCTCCTCCGACCCCACCCTCCAACTCCTCGTCCTCCGCTTCGTCCCCACCCTCTCCGGCCTCTACCTCTCCCGCTCCGTCCTCAACCACCCTCACAAACCCCCCCTCGCTGGCTTCGAAGCTGTCCTCTTAGCCCTATACGCCCACGAGACCGCCAACCGCAACGGCCAGTCCCTCACCGTATGCGTACCCGACCTGTTTAACTCTAGCATTTACCACGAAGCAACATCGACAACAACGGCCGCCGCGGCCAAGAAAGAATTAGCTGCAGGAGGAGGGTCGAGTACGGAGTTGAATCTGACGGTGGTGTCGGGGAGTTTGGAGCCGTATGGGACGGTGAGGTCGACGAGGAGGGGGAGGATTGTTGGGGTGGCGTTGGAGTTGTATTTCAGTAAGATTAGTCAGATGCCGGTGGATTCCAAGATTGAGTTTTGTGAGTTTTGTAGGGTTTGGGCTGGCCAAGATGGGGACATATATAAACAATATGGTACAGATCATGATCAGCTTCACAATCTTGGTATGTACATTATGTTGGGAAAATTGTGTCAAATATACAGAATTCCAAAGAACAATTTCTATTAACGAAATATAAATTTACAATTGCAGAATCATAAATCAGTAAGGAATATAAACAGTATTGGAGTATTCGAGAACCGAGTCCCGTGTAACCACGGTCTCCTTAAAACAGATTCGCCGCCTACCGAGGGTGTTGTAGGTTGAAACCGGCGTCTGTCTCCAGGATAAAACGGCTGGACCACGAACCTCAGAACACATCTGAGGAGCGCCTTGGCGAACTGAACTTTGCCTGTCTCTCTCCCACAAATCAGAACCTATATGGATGTATATACTGATGTATCTTGTATCTCTCCCTCTGTATGCTACTACCTCTATATATGCACGAAAAGAGAGCTCCATAAAACCCAGACAACAAGTGGGACACATGAGTCATCAGAATAACTCATCCCTCATCTCTTCCCAACTACAAATACATATCCATCTAACTATACTAACTTCATTCATTACGGGTAAAAAACCCAACACATTATCCATTATTTTCTCTTGCTTGGAATTTGAACATTTACATGGTGCCAATACTCTGTATGATTTACAAAAAATAATAGCCGGTTTCGCATGATTACGTGTTGTATCTGCAATCGACATTAAGGAAAAAGAAACATGGTTCTAAGACAATATTCCCTATGTTTTGTGTAATTATATTTGTCATTTGATTCGTGTTCTGTCGGTTCTCATATGATTCATGAACTTTCAATTTACTGTATCGTTTTCCTGCGATTTTCCGGAACCACTTTCCTAATATAATGGTTCGAATCCACAGGAGAATCAGCTGATCAACAGAGTGACCCCTCGGATGAAGGGATCAAGGAAGAAAAAAGTGGGGGGAAAGAGGAGGAGGGGAGGATTCCACTGCCCTGGGAGCTTCTGCAACCAGTTTTGAGAATTTTGGGACACTGTTTAATGGGTCCCAACATGAACAAGGAGGACAAAGCAGTACTGCATGAAGCTGCTTTAGGTGCATGTAGGAGTCTCTATGCTAGGTCCATGCACGATGTCAACCCTAAAGCTATTTTGGCAACTGGGAGCCTTCTTAGGCTTGGGATGGCCATGGATTCATCAAATGATAATGATGGGTTTGATCCAACTGAGCTACCGTATGAGAATGTTCTCAGGCTCTAACCTCAACGGTTGTCCCGGTGCATCTTCATGGTGTGAGGCTTAGTCGTTTGCTCCATTTTTAAGTCTTGGGTTTGAAACTTCTTAGGTGCTATTAATTCTTAATATAGCCAGACAATATGGAGCTTTGCTCTGACATTCGTTTCTCCTAAATATCAATCTTGGATGGGCATCGGGGAACGGAGTGGGTAGGGGAATTTTGAAATTAACTTTTTTCTTTTATACAAGCAAATGATTAACTAGGCCCTCACATTTTTGGCTTTGGGACAAAATTCTCCTCCTCCCCGCTCTCTCCAGAACAGAGAGCCCAGGTTAGTTTTTTCTTTTACTTTTCTCCTGTATACTTTGGTTACCATTGCAGAGCAGACGGAAAAACAAGTTCAGTGCAATGTTGGAAGCCTGCATTCTGTTTTTTTTTTTTTTTTATCAGAAGAAATTCTCATTTCATAGAAACGCCATTCGACACATAGATTTCATTACAAAATACATGAATGAATCAAAACTACCAAAGTCTAAGACACGAGCACAACAACAAACATGCATACCAGCTCCATGACGCGTGTTAGAAGCATACCAACATGAGTGTCAAGCCTGCATTCTGTCACTTTTTTAGGGGAAAAAAAAACATTCAGCTCATAAACGGTTCTTCATATCGTTCCAAGATTTTTTGTACCTCAACTTATGTGTAAATTATATGGTTACCCTACATAGCCTTTCTACAAAAATTCTGAATTTTATTGGAAGTCCTAAAACTGAGGCGAAACCGCGAAAGAAATTATCAACTCACCTACTGGCTCATACTGATATTCCTAAAGAGCTCAAACCCGACAAATGACAAACAAATACCTTTTCTTTTCGAACTAGATAAGGAAAATCCATATACCCTACTCACTGCAACGGGAATTACTGATAGAGGTTTTGATATGACAGCACCTCAAAAAGGGCGGGTCTAACCCTTCAGCAAGGTGGCCGAATCCACTCCTCACCTAAACGGCAACAAAAACCCTATGGGAGAACCATGTTGCTTTGAAGCCATAGCTTGCAGGATTTTCCATCATCCACAAATCGAATGAAACCTGGGGGAAAGAAAAGAGAAGAAGTGAACACTTTGCAGAGGGACGACGTTTTGTATTTGTTTTTCTTCAAACCCGAATCTGCTCTCGCAAGAATACAAGTCATTTTGTTTTAACAAGGGAGAGGATCTCCATAATTGACACAACGTAAAACACCCGATACGGGATTTTGCAAGAGTTACCCCCACCTTGCACCAAAAGATTCGCCTA
This sequence comes from Gaultheria prostrata, assembly GCA_036023075.1. Taxonomy (NCBI): domain Eukaryota; kingdom Viridiplantae; phylum Streptophyta; class Magnoliopsida; order Ericales; family Ericaceae; genus Gaultheria; species Gaultheria prostrata. The sequence goes on from JAXBDA010001253.1 coordinate 3,143, forward strand.
ACCGAGAGGTGGAGGGATTTTTAGTAGCACGTATCATTTTAAGACAGAAATCACTGCGGGCATACGAATTCACAACTATCTATGACTAAATACTAAGGCTAAGCTGGGAGCAGCCATCGAAACCAACAGCTATTTCAAAAGTGCACAAAAAGAAGTTACAGTGAAAAAAGCAAGGTCCCTTAACATTTACAAGAAGTGACAATACAGAACAAAATTAATGACAATTGTGTCCACTTGTTGATAACTGCACATTCAAAAGAATCGAAACCAATCTACGGCATTAAGCAGTTTCCTCGAGCATTAAACCAAATGTTGTTGCCGAAGGTATAGCTCAATCAGTTTCACAATCATACTAGTTGAACTGTATAGATGCAGATTTTCCAAAACTCCAAAGCAAAAGAAACATTGAATAGGGGAAAAGTTATCCAACAAGAGGCATGCCCTGCATCTGAAAAAGAGCTGACCTCTTGCAAGAGAAGATCTCCACTTAAGGCACATTCTTGGCCAGTCAGTTGTAATTCAAATCATCGTCGTTGTCGTCAAGCTCTATTTCAGCTTCATCAGAGCCACCAAGGAGGGATATGAAGACCACGACTGTTACCAGCTGCGTTACCAGGAAATATTTGGCCCTTCTTTTAAATTTTTTCTCTTCCTCTGTCTTTTCCCTCTTCGGTTTGCTCTTGGGTTTTGAACCTGCATGGATATAACTGTTATACAAGTATCCACGAAAAAAAAAGAAAGAGAGAGAGAGCAGGGGATCAACAGAAAAGGCATGGACTTGGAACCAGAATTCAATAACCGGACATCAGTTCAGAGAAGAATTACACTTTTTTTACAGACTTTTTTTTTCTTTTTTGAAATGAGAATTACTACTAGTTAGCCTGCATTCAAATACACGTACACACCCCTCGATAAGGACAGCCAGGAAAGACTGCTTTGGGCCCAGGAAGCGAAGGGAATGAGCTTGGTCTCCTCCACTTTTTTTTCTTTGTGCCCGTTCCGCATGCGCTTCACGCGCCATTGACGCTTTCCTCTCCTCTTATTCTTCATTGGACGGTTCGGATGGACTTCGCCAATCTTTCCCAACTAAACTAGAAAAGGCTGTATCACATCGAGCTCGTTTTCCGCCCCCAATGAGATGGGGAATTTGGAATCCCCTATTTAGACTTTTGGGCCCTTCATCTTTCTGAATCGAGGCCCGGCCCGGCTCGCGTCTTTCCAACAACCGTCGGAGTACCTCAGTATACGATCGCGAGCAGAGACCATGAAATAACTACGAGGAAGCAGAAGAACTAGATGCGGGAGAGATTTCTAAAGAACTAGATAGAACTCAGAAATAAGGGTCGCACTCCAACTCAGGGGATAACTCCGGAGACCTAGTAAGAGCATACCTGACAGCGAGGAGACTCAGAGCGTGAAATACTGGACTGAGGGGGAACTACGGATTTAACAACTTAGATACTACCCCTTGACTCAACAAAATTACAGACTTTGCGTCTTGCAATGCTAAAATTTCCTATTGAGAAGGTGATAGAAAAAGGCAAAAAGTTTGCAACACTTCATTCCATGGATGAAATTATCATCTACTACAGATTTTAAATGCAATGGAATTTGCATAACAATTAAACTGCTTCAGTGTTCATAAAACCATAGAGGGATCTAAAACCGACCATGGCTATCAAATGATAGGCACGAAAAATTGTGAACGCCAAAAATAAAAGAAGGGGAAAAGTAAGGAATTGAAAAAAGTGGGAAAAAGACAGTCGCACAAGGACAAGGAAACACGAAGTGCAGTAACTTTAAGTGGAGTGGAGATATGATGTGCTTAGATAGCACAGAAGATAATTCTTCCGTAAAACAAGAAACTGAAAGTTTAAAAGTTTAGTCTACAATTTCTTTCTAGAACTGCAGTCTTCAAATATTCTTGTCACGATATGGAAAGCGCAGGGAGGTTACTTTCTCATCCACGTCTGATATTATTATCATACAACTTTTTCTGATAAGTGACAACACTAACAAATTTCAAAAAAATTGCCAAACTCTCTAACAAAAGGAAGTTTTTACCAAATCCTCCGCACTCAAAAGATAAGGGAGAACCATACTCAAATGTTATTATTGGTTTTATTAGCAACAACTAGCTAGCCAGGAACAAAGTCTAGCATAAAACCTATTTACTTCTTCGTCAATACCAGCCAGCGATCATAATCGTAACCCATGGAAGCAGACATTTCAAATGTCTGAGACTCTGAGCTATGATACAAGGGTGGAAGAGCCCCAGTCTGCCGTATTCTACATTACCACTGGGTAGTACGAGTCAAGCACTGTGTTCTAAATGGTATTTCTGTTTTGGGCAGCCAAAAGAAATATCGCCTTGTTCGTTTTGGGGTTTTAATTTAGTTTAGTTTAGTTTTTTAATCATTACCTTATTTCTCTCTCAATCATTACTCCTCTTTCCAATTATTACTCGCATTTTTCTCTGTATCACTCTCCACTCACTACCCATATCTCCAACAATTATTACCCTATTTCTCTCTCCACTCATTACCAAAACAAACAAAACACAACTAAACTAAAATGGCAAACGAACGAGGCCAACATAATTACAAGTATAAACTGTAGCATAATTTAGCAGTGTGTCCAACAGAGCAGTATGGAATTCATAACCTTAGAAAAGAGTATAACAAAGAAATCGACAAAAAAAAGCAACGAGTATCTTACTCCAACTTGACGCTCCTCCTTGTTTTGAAAACGATGACGATGGATATGCAGGGAATGGTGGAATAGGAGAGGATGAACTGGTTTCTATGAACTCCATCTTAAGCTTATCAGCATATCGTACAAGATTGCAATGCTCCAAGAGTTTGCTTCGCAGCACCGATGTTTCCTATATTGTAGAGTAACAAGCTTCAAATGATTGATCAAAGTATTTTACGTTTGAATGCTTTACCAATGTAACGGTTCATCAATTCAGAGAAGCTCTTGTTCACAAAAATCGGCAACAAAAGTTCATAGAGGATGACATATTTAGAGAAGTACCAAAGAGATCATGTGGAATATCAATAATGGAATGAGGCCCGAATGGTGCATGTTAGACTGTAAATCAAACATTCCAAACACACATGGGAAGGTCCACAATACTACTTTATATTTTCGGACGAGGACATACAAGTTTCAAGACAATGGTTCTTTTGAATAAAGCAAATCTTTCATACAAATTTGAAGTCCAATAGTGCTTAGACACAAAAAGGAAATGATTGCTACTGAATTAATTCTTAGTATCAAACCTTCAGTAATCTTGTGATCGACGAAGTTAAACATCATTCCAAAGTGCTCAACGTTTTCAAAGAAGATTTGGCTTGTGAAAATTTATCAGCAGCCCAGCACTCCCCAAGCATCAAGTATGATTTACACATGATTCTTGTCAATTCAGTTAAGACTGAAGTTGCCACAACGAGCAATACTAAGATAAGTTTTCCATACTAAGATAGTTTTCCATCGAAGGCACCGAATGACCTAATTACCATCAAATTTGGGCCAATTAAGAGTTCTGAGAATATGTTAACAGCGTCCAGACCTAATTTTAAAATCCTCCAAGGAATAATACTACGACCTTCCCATCAATACAACCACAATTTCTGAAATTTCGGTTCGGTCTCGGTTATCTGAAATTTAACCTGGACCGGACTGAACCCAACCAAACCAAACGATAATGGAAAACCGAATAAACCAAGGGGTTTTATAAGTTTTTTGCCCTTGGTAATTCCTTTGGATTGTTAAACTTACCATTATAGTGAGTTGGTTGTAAGCTTCATTTTCATGGAATTTCATTACAGATGGTTTTTTGAATTTGTTAGTAAGAATATAAGTAAGGTATGAAAAATGTGTTATTTTTTTGTAAAAAAATAGCCTCAAAGAAATGACCTTTCTATTTTGGTTTCTAAGAAATTGAGATTTTTATTTTAGGTCGTGGCCCAAACTTTTTTTGATGGGTCAAATCTCTTTGAGCCCAACCTGGAAAACACGACAAAAACCGAATCCCCTACTGGACCGAACTCCCCCGAACCGATTTCGGTCCACCAATTCCACCGGTCGGGATCGGTCTTGGACCTATCATCCCCGAACCAATTGGTTCTGTATCAACTGGCCCAAAAGACCAACAAACCCCAACCGATTTAACCCTTACTTTGTACAAGTCCTACCTATTCATGCATGCACCAGTTAACAACATACGGTACCACTTTTTATGCAACATTGTGCTCAGGGTCAACCTTTCTATCTACGCAACTACTTTGCATGTCAACATCGTTTCTTGTCACAAAAGGCCAATCAACACTTGCTGAATTATTTGTTCCTGAAGGAAGCTATGGGCAATTATGGAAGTTCAATAAAAACTAATATCATGCAATATTTATAGCTTGAATATATCCTTAAAGAACCAAAATCACCTTCAACAAAGAACATAACGACTATGCACTCAATAAAGGTACTCACTGGTAAAGCTTGAAGAGTTAAAAGTGCATGCCCAAGGAAAACTGCATCCAAACTTGTCGGCCTGTATTAAAAACAACAAATTTTTGAGACCATCAAGTGTGCACCAATTTCAATTATTCTCATTCAAACACAAGTCTTTCAAAGTTTCTTAGAATATGTTGCTGTCACCTGTTCTCAACGAAGAAGGACTGATCCCCTAACCTAGTTGACAGAGCTCCATAAGCAATTGTTGCTCTTTTGTAGATCTATCAAACAAAACAAAAGTACTAATAATGTATTGACATATAATTATGTGGTGTGTGTGTGTCTGCATGATTTTGTACCCAAAAAAGGAAAGGAAAATTACTACAGAATATGGATAAATCAAGCCCTTTGTTGCAGATTTTGAACATACCTCCTCTTCTCTGCGGCCAGCATTAGCCTTTGTTATTCCAAGTACTTGCTTCATAGTGCGAATTTGCTTGAAGAACAGAAACTTTCCGATTGGCCATGGCAGGTCAGAAAAGTATATCTTGTGTGCCGAACTTCCATCAGACGCCACCCAGAGTTCGTACATTAGTGCGTCCGCAAGCCATGAGTTAACCATTGCCTTTGTGGATACACATTCGGGAATAGAATGAACTTCAAAGTCCAAATCAACAATTCCATCTTCTTTTAAGCTCTCAATAACCCCTCCCTTCTCATTGTTATAGGCCACATAAGTACCAGACTCAACATAAGGAATTTGATCTAGCAAAATTCAAGTCAAGATTTCATTACAATGACTGCAGTTATGGTGTTTATTTACAGATTCAAATAAAATGGTACCGATTGCAGGAACTCAATAAAATAATACACCCTGTCAAAGCATGTCGCAAGACTCACAACTAGACATGAAAAGACAACTCCAATTCAACAACTATCATTCTATCACACACCAAATAGCAGCAGAAGAGAAGATAGAAACGTAAATGAATCCCAAAACCACCCCACTCACCAATACCAAAAAGAAAAAGGAGCTGGCTAAACAGGAGGAAACTCCAAAAGTGGAAGACTTGCACGTAAAACAATGTAAACATATCTTCCTTGTAACCCTCTAAGTCAGGGCGACCTACTCGTAAACCCGGACCACATGCTACAAGTATCAGGTATGTCAAGACGTTGCGATTTGCTACCCTGGAGTTGAACACAAAGACCTCCGGAATTAAATACTGGTTAACCCTGATAGGTAATGTAAATGATTCTTGATGCAACACAAAATTAAGCACTAGCTTTACCGTAGAAAAATTTGCAAATAACCGAATGATTCTTGATGCAACACAAACTTAAAGAGAGAGGGAGGCGACACAGAGAATTTGATAAAATTGGATGACAAAACAGCATAATGTGTAGATCCGTACTAAGTTACCCATTGTACAAAAGCTTAACATGTTAGGAAATGTCAAGTCATTCATCACCTTCCCTCATGTGAAATCTATCATGAGAATATCCGTAGGTAGAGCGAAACAAGAAGCAAATGCAAATGGAGAAACTTAGGCTCCATTTGTTTCAACTATAAATATTTTCCTGTAACATGTTTTCCAATTTTCCTGTGTTTGGTTGAACAAAATATGAGTTAAAACATTTTTTTGGTAAAACGTTTTCCATCAACACGTCAAAAATGACTTACCGATGTTACGGCCGCAAATCATTTCAAAACCTCGTTATCAACCCACTTTCTCTCTATTGGAATTGCCTCACTCTGTACCAATGCAATCAACTCTCTCTCTCTCTCTCTCTCTCTCTCTTTCATGGGGTCAGCTTCTCTGCTTGTGTATTCCTTAGTACAGTGCTCTCTTTCACTAATTTCTCTTTCTACTGTCTATATTTGTATATTTAGAAATTTGCACCAGTGTATGTGTATATTTCTGAGGAGTAAAGGAGATGAGATGTTCAAGAGCTAAAAAAGGAGGCTCATGCAAACCAATGTCTCGAAGCACGGCACAGTATTTTGAAAATTGCAAACCCTAGTCTACTCATCAACGTGCATACATACAAATATATATATATATATATATATATATATATAGAGAGAGAGAGAGAGAGAGAGAGAGAGAGAGAGAGAGAGAGTTAACCGTACCGGAATCAGGGTGGATGAGATTGAAAACCAAAGTAAAGGGGAATTGAGCAAACTTGAGGTAAATGTAAACAGGCAAGCAAGAAGGGCAAGCTGTAGGGAGACCGAAACATGGTTTCCTAGCCACAAGAGTGATTTCTCTTCCTTGTTCATCCATTTGTTTGCATATGAATGAATGAATATTCTATTGCTTGCCGGTCCTGTAAAATCACAGAAAATGAGCTCTGCTAATCTTTTTATTCACTCGATTGGAAGAATTTCTCAACCAGCATATAGAAATCCCTCGCCCGCCCCCCCACTCGGGGAAGGAAATCTAAGACCCCTCGGAAAGAAACCCCAGCTTTCCTAAATCGTACTGCAGCTAAGATCACCCGATCCAACTAGTCCAGTTTTTAAGCACTCCTGCAACAACCGGAATTCCATTTAGAAGCATTTGGACTAAATTACGGAAAAAATATATGGCTACAGAAATTAATTGTTGTTCTGTTCAGTTTTACTATCACTTTTAGGAGTAATAATCTTCTGTTAAGTTTTTCATTAAAATACTTTAGAATTAATAGTTCGTCTCGAATTTTTTTAAAAAGTCAGATAAAATAACAATATAAATAGACGTTTCAAACTTTTTTTATCATATTTTTTTTAGACTTCCCAGCTAATGATTAATCCAAAAAGACAGGCAACCTGGTAATCTTGGAAAGGTCCGCCAATTCGTCTACGCAAATTGCGCACTTAAATGGAATTTTATTGAGAAAATCTCTTTCGACCTTCAGAGCACATTCGACAGAGGCAGACATAAAGGGAAAAAAAACACAGAGACCTAAGTGTTGAACATCTAGTATTAGGAGGGCACACTCCAACCCACCCATAAATTCATTTTAAAGGATTTAAAATCAAACTTACGAAAGTAAACATAATCTTATAAACCTTGGAGTCATAATATTTATAATTAGAGAAAGAGAAACACCTTAAGGACAAAAAAAAACATTTATAAAATATAAGGACCAAATTGAAATCTATGTAAAATTATGACAACGGAAGTGAGACATTTAAAAATAAGGAAATGATATTGCCACGATCAGCCACGACAATTCATTTTAGAAGACATTTACATCCTTCTAGTCAAAATGGGTACTTTCCTCTCCTCTCTCTCTCTCTCTCTCTCTCTCTACTTTTCAATTCTTCTCACACCATAATACACATCAAATGTAAGAGTATCTCCAATCCTAACTTTTTTTTTTTTTTATCCAATCTGAGTCAAAATTTGAGCGAATCCCTAATTTGGATATGAGCATCTCCAAGGGGAAAATCCATTTTGTACCCAAATAGACTCAGAGCTGTTGAAGAATGCTCCAGTGACGCAGTGGAAAACTCCGACGACGCTCAAGAACACTCCGGTGACGTTCAGGAACACTCCGACAACGCTCAGCAAAGCTGTAGTGATCTCTTCAAAATTCCGGCGAAGCTCAGTAAAACTCTGGCGAGAAGATCAAACGAAGTTCGAAAAAATCTGGCGACATTGACTAGCTCTGGCAACTCTGGTCTCTGGTATTGGTCTTCGACGATCTCATCTCTTTATCTTGAAAATAGCCGTTGGGAAAATAGGTATTAATTTGGGTTGTCCCCAATTTAGGAAAAGAAATGGGTAAAACCCAAAATGAGGAAGGGTTTGGGTCATACATCGGAGATGAGATTTTGAGGGTTTTGCCTAAATTTTAAATTTGGGTCTTAAAATGGGGAAGGGTTGGAGATGCTTTAACACCCCAAATTCCCAAGCCACACAACCCTCCACCTTACTAAACCCAACTAACATACAAAAAAAAAAAAAGAAAAGATTTAGCCACTAATACAATCTACTAAACAGAAAATTAATCAAATAGTCATTCCTACTTCCTTCCATACTTGCATAATTTTCCATATACATTTTTTTATCATCTTCACACGTGCTTACCTTTTACCCTTCATCTCCTCCCAATTACCCTTCGAGTTTCCTCCAACAATTAACTCTCAGTGAAATCCCATGTGGAACTCATTCCTCCATTCCATCCTCATCCATTTGTTTGTCTTGTTTTACTTTTAACCTCTCGGTCATAAGCTCATTGGGTGAACACTTGTCCACCCCACCTTCCTTTCTAATCATTTCCTTTTCCTTTTTATAATTTTTTGGTCCCAGGTTAATTTGGTTGGGCTTGCGTTCATGGGTTGACCCAATTTCATGGTCCGTTTGGCCAATTGAGCAGACCCATCTTCTTTTGGTGTAACCCATATCTTTTTAAATTATTGAACCCATATTTTGCAGAGCCCAATAATTATTTGCAGGCTTTTGACCAATTTTGACTTTAATTAATTAAGATTATTTATTCATCTTAATTAATCGGACGGTGATTAAGCCATGACGAAATTTTAGTGTCTACACATGCATAGTCCTAGAACAAATCGGCTCGTAGTATCTCTGTTTTTTTTTTTTTTCATTTTTTTTGGAGCCCACACACTTGTGTGTGTTTGTGTATTTTTGGGTACAAAATTTTGGTGTATGTAGTGGTCCCAGTGTTCTTATTATTCAGGGCATGTACGCGCCCATTAGCGGGACCGTTTAACTATTAGAGTTACATAATTCTATGACTCATTTTTAAATAGTTTTGTGCCTAGAATTTTAACTTATAGTTGTGACTTCTAATTGTGATCATTATAATTGATTAACTTATGATTGTAATACTACTATGTTTTAAAAAAATAAATGGACTTGTTGTACAGATTTGAGAATAATGTATTAACTTATAGTAGTGACTTCTAAATGATGCCTGATTATTATGTGTTGCGCTTAACATGCACAAATTTTGTTATTATCTCCGATTCGAACCCGGTCTAGTATAGTAACAAGAAGTAGCGGAAGAGTATTGACTTAGGGTCTGGAAACCACCTTTTCCCGGTGTAATTGAAATAACGTGGAATAGCCTAGAAACGGGGGCACGTAAAACACAAAGCAGGAGCCAAACAGTGAAAAACCGAAACCCTAAACCCAGCACCGCCGTTTCCGATCTACTCGTCGCCGTTCCTTCTTTGCCGGAATCCGACATCCCTGTCTTCTCTCGCTATACCCTTCGCCACTCACAATGACAGCTATGATGGTACTCTCTCTCTCTCTCTCTCTATATATATATATATATGTATATATACTATTACCTATACTTGCGTATGAGCTCTTAGTGTAATGGTACCACTTATTCAATCTATGTTCTGATCGGCTTGAGAAATCGTAAGAGGTAGAAACTTCTAGTCTTTCTTACTGAGAAAATGAAGGTATTTTTGTGTGAACCAGTACTGTACACTAATGTTTGTTCCAGGAATGCTCCGATAGGTTGTTGAGAAATGTTAAGTGGTGATTGCTTGTCAGTGTTGCTACTGAGAAAATCCAAATCGGCGAAAATGTTTATATACATGTGTTTGAACTGTTAGTGTTAAGCAATTTCTTTTTATGATTGCTGAGAGAATGTAAGAGGTCAAAACTTGTGGTGTTGTTTCTGAGAAATTTCAAAACTTGCTTACTGTATATCTTTTGAGTGTATCAAATGTCAGCCTCCTTTTTGTTTGTCCCTATTTTCTCGGGCACTGGAGTTGAGGGTACCGGAATAGAGGATAACTCTCAGTTCCTCTGGTCCCAATCGTTGGTTCAGTTGAAGCCTTACCCACTTTCTCAGATAAAAAATAACATACTTCCATTAATAATGTTAAGAAGATCTCAATCGTAGTTTTTGAACAGCGTGGGAAATTTGAAAAATTATTCATAAAAGTACGATGTTTCAATGAGAAAGTGCTACGACTACCCAAAATGGACCAACAATTAGGGACAAAGTGAGTACTAATCTGTTTTATTTATAGTTGCTGGTGAAATTACCAGAGCATGTTGCGGAACAAACTTTTCCTAATCATGTTGTTTTTCGTTACCCTCTGTTTTCTCGCCAACCAAGCAGATGAGAATTTGGACAATGGTAGCTTTTCAAGCCCCAATTTTCTGATTTTTATGTTTCTATTTTTCTTGTTCCACTATTGTTTCGGTTGTGGTGGCATCGGCGGCAATGGAAATAACAGCAACCTCAGATCATATTGTTGAAGGAAGGGACAGACACGTCCCAAGGGAAGGCACAACTAGTGAGCAACATAAACGCATGCATGGCTGTGGCAGATGTCGTGCGCACCACGCTTGGGCCAAGGGGTATGGACAAGCTGATCCATGACGAGAAAGGCAATACCACCATTTCGAATGACGGTGCCACCATCATGAAACTTCTTGACATTGTTCACCCAGCTGCTAAGATCCTTGTTGATATTGCTAAGTCGCAGGATTCTGAGGTATAATCACAAGTACTATTGCTCTTATTTGCCGCTGCAGGTGTTGTAGGCAATTGATCTGTGTAGCTTCACTGTGCAGATCAGTTGCATCCATGCTGTTGAGTTATATATTTGATTGATTTTGTGCATATTTTCGTTGCAGGTTGGTGATGGAACTACTACTGTGGTTCTGCTCGCAGGGGAATTTCTGAAGGAGGCCAAGCCTTTTATTGAGGACGGGGTCCACCCTCAAAATCTAATCCGGAGTTTTCGCACTGCAGCATATTTGGTGTGTTTTTCTTGAACATATTTCTTCTTTTTCTTTTTCTTTTTCTATCGGCATGTTGGAAGGCCTTGTCCTTATGCATCTTTGATATCACATAATCACAATAGGCAATTGAGATGGTCAAAGTACTAGCCCAAAGCATAGAAGGAAAAAGTCTAGAAGAAAAGAAAAGTTTACTCGCCAAATGTGCTGCTACGACCTTATCTTCGAAGCTTATTGGTGGAGAAAAGGAGTTCTTTGCTTCTATGGTTGTGGATGCTGTCCTTGCAATTGGCACTGCTGACAGGCTAAATATGATTGGAATCAAGAAGGTAATCTCATTTTTCATTGGGCAGCATTATAATTCTGGATAGTTATTTAGCTCTCATTGTCATCTTTTACCTGCATGTATGCATGTGGTCTTTTTCGAAAATATATGCGTTATCTTCATGTTCAGTGCCATTTTGCCGAGTATCTGGAATTGTCACTTGGAGTTTTTGGTTTTAAAGTTACTTTGCATGATGAATTGCACCATTGTTGAGTTATGGAGAGCAATTCCTGTAACTCTATATTCATATCGTTATATGTCCTTTTAAGATCCAGATCTTTGTATTTGTTTTGTAGTATAGAGTGTGTAGTTGATCATTGAGTGGGCAAGAACTTTTGACACTTTTGATCCAAATACCTGTATTAATTGATTTTAGGCTCGGTTATATAGGTTCCAGGAGGTAACATGCGGGACTCCTTCCTTGTAAATGGCGTTGCCTTCAAAAAGACATTCTCATACGCTGGTTTTGAACAGCAACCAAAGAAGTTTGTCATGCCCAAAATTCTCCTATTGAACATTGAATTGGAGCTAAAATCAGAGAAAGAAAATGCCGAGATAAGGTATGGTTATTGTAGGCTGTAGCTGCAGTTTGGCGTTCATGTCTTGAGAACTGTTGTGCAGCATACCTGATGGATTGTCTTTCTTGATGCAGACTTTCAGATCCTTCACAGTATCAGTCAATTGTTGATGCGGAATGGAATATTATTTACGATAAGTTGGATAAATGTGTGAAAAGTGGGGCCAAAATTGTGCTTTCTCGTCTGGCTATTGGTGATCTAGGCACACAGGTTTTTTACTTTACCCTTTATAAATGCATGTAAATATTGATTCTGATCGTGCCTAGATATATCAATAACATGTTTGTCAGTTATCTTTTATTTTTGTTTCGTTGTCTTGAAACCTGATGGTTATTTTTTGTTAGTTATTACTAGATTTGGCTATGTGAAAATATGTTGGCATTGGACATAAATGCCAGTTCAGAATCTGTAGTGAGGTGTGGCAAGATGGCTTTTTGGAGACTGTCTCAGTCATATTAATGTGGTGGCATGTAGAAAAGGACAAAAGTTCATGTTGCTATTAGTTTGTTTACCTTCTCTTGCATTTGTAGTTTTTGCACTTCTCGCTTGTAATATTTATTTGTTGGCAACGTGCTTAATAGTTTTCTTTTGTTCAGTGGATTGGTCAATATCACAACAGCACCAAATCACCAATTATTGGTTTCTTTATCAGTATTTTGCAGATCGAGATATATTTTGTGCGGGTCGAGTTGCTGAAGAGGATCTGCAGCGAGTTGCAGCTGCAACAGGTGGAACAGTACAGACATCTGTTAATAACATCATCGATGAGGTTTCCCCTCCTTTTATATCATGGCTTTAGAAAATGAAGACACTCAACCACCAGTCACTTTGGCTGTTAGAGTAATCCATATGTTTGAAACTGCTTGCGTTTTTTCTCTCAATCCGACTGAAGTTGTTGAGATTTGATTGGTTTGTAGGTTCTTGGATCTTGTGAGCTTTTTGAGGAGAGGCAAGTTGGAAATGAGCGGTTTAACATATTTAGCGGGTGCCCATCTGGTCAGACAGCCACTATAGTTCTCCGCGGTGGAGCTGATCAGGTACATCAGCATTCTTTTGTATTTGAAGGGCGCAACCAACGTCTAGGTGTCCCTTGCAGATAATGACGACCCTAATTTTTTTTTTCTGTCTAAAACAATCAGTTCATTGAGGAAGCTGAACGGAGTTTACATGATGCAATCATGATTGTTAGAAGAGCTTTGAAGAATTCTACTGTTGTGGCTGGTGGCGGTGCCATAGATGTACGATCTTATTGCTGCTTGAGAGAGGTTGGTTTTGTAAAATGTGAGTGCACTGAGTTGATGTTTGAAATAGTAATTTTTGGTTGCAGATGGAGATAAGCCGATATTTGAGGCAGCATGCACGGACAATAGCTGGAAAGTCGCAGCTTTTTATTAACTCTTACGCTAAAGCTCTAGAGGTAGCTATTACTAGGCTTTGCTGTTTTATTTGCTTGAAGATGCTTTGCTTTACCACCCTACTATTTAGCTTATGTAACTTTTGAAGCAATCCTATATGCGATCTGCATAATCAAAATTATTGTGGAACCTGTCACTAAATGCTACAGCTTGATTTTATTGGGCCTTACTATTAATTCCCGCCATAATGGTTTGCTCGCACGCATGTAGAAGGCTATGAATTCGATATTGTGCGTCTGGTGCAAATCAAATGGTGCTAATTATATGTTTGTGTTCCCAGTCAGACTGGCTTGGTTGCTAATTACTACATGTTACCCCGTCAATGAGGGTACTACAATACTTCTTTGTGAAACTTGTTTTGAGAGTGGTTGTTGGTCTTCCTTTTATTAAAGTTTCAGGGGTTTATTGAACAACTTGAAAAAGTTTCAAATGATAATGTGTGCACTACGCACCTCGTGTGTTACAGGTTATCCCACGACAACTCTGTGACAATGCTGGTTTTGATGCAACTGACGTGCTGAACAAACTGAGACAGAAACATGCACTACAATCTGGTTAGCCTTATTTTAACCTTTGTTGTTTCTGTTATTTTGTTTTGGACGGGAACTTGCTACCCTTTTTCTCGCTGGTGTGGTCTTATGTGGTCATAAGAGCATATCGAGTTGAATGCTGTTTAGCGGGTTGACGGTTTCCAATAATTTCCCCTACTACGGTGTTCCTTTTGCTTGATTACAATATTTTTTGGGTTTATGTCCAGTAAGCTGCGTAACATCACAATAGGAACTTTTGGGTTGAGAGTCATTTATTATGCTGAGGAACTCTTGATGACTGTTTTTTAGATCAAAACTGTGGCTGCATTGTCTTGACCATTTCTTTGTTGATTGCCACCCTTGAGCCTGTTGGCCTTTTTATTTTTCAAAATGGGCTAGCTGGCTGGCAACAGACATTGGGCGGCTCTACTAACCAAACCAAGCCCAATTCTCACTGGTGGGTCCTGGTAGAATTGATTCATTCCTTGATTTGTGATAGGTGTGGGCCTTGTGGCCAGGGCATAAAGGATCCTTAAAGCACTAGTACAATGCCCAAGTCAAGGCTCCTGCATTAAGTAGGAGGGAATAACCTTAGATTCTTTATGCTTTGAGTAACATGCTAGTTACCGCTAGCCAGTGGCGACGCCACATTGTAGGGAGTGGGGTCGGGCGACCCCCAAAATCACTATAATTATATTAATTTTCCTTCTAAATTTGTAAAATTTTTCTTTCTAAATTTGTAAATGACCCCAACAAGTTTAATGTTGACATCACACTACATAAATTTTCAATCTTTGAAACCCACGAAAAGTTCCAAGAGAATACAAAACGAAAGCCTAAATAAAAACCATTTGATGGTGTCACCACACTGGATTATTCACCAGTCTACTACAAAACAAAGGCTAAAACCGATTTGATGGTATCACTGTACTAGATAATTTTCCCGTCTGAAAAAACCACATAAAATTAAATCGACAAAATGCAAGCTAAAAATGATCAGTTCCTCTTTACCTATCTGTTCTCTCTTCATCTGTCCATTGCGTAGTCAATTGAAGTCCTCGCCAATTTGCTCTCTCATCTCTTTTGGACATTTAGCATCAAATTGGTATAGATTCTTGCATTTGCTGCTCTGATTTACTTCGAGTTTTCTAGGGTTGTTAGTATTAAATGTATTGAATTTGAGTTGAGATTGTGAAACTATTATTTAAATAGAGAGAATGAAAATGATTTTCACCCATTCATATAAATGCACCCCTTCTTCTCTTGTAGAGAATTTTTAGTGTAATATGTCAAGAAAAGACAAAAAAGTGAGTGCATTTATAAGACCAGGGGGTGCGAACTCATTACCCGAGATATAATTATAAGACATGAATAATTTACATATGTATTGCTTAAGGTGTAAAGCATGAAAGTCTAATAGGTTTGGGAATTGCATAGATTTAGGATATTAACCGTTTGATTGTTTGAGGAATTGTATATATTTTGGAAGGAATATTTTGTTTGGGGTATTGTATATATTTTGGTCGGAATATAGATATTTATGAATAACCTCGTACTCCCAAACTCTTGGAGTCGCCACTGCCACTGGCAGTCAGCTGTTGGTAGCACAAGCATCTAGCTCTGCTCAACTGGCACTGTTTTCACTGATAAGATCCCTTTGCCTTTCAAGCTCTGCCGTCATTGAATATTAAAGTACTAACACGCTTATACTTTCTTCTTGAAAACATATAAGGCTAAGGCGCACCTTTGACTTTTTGCTTTTTCCCCTTGAAATCAAGCAACCTTCCTCCCTTTGTTGAGGACATAGGAAAAAGCTTACTCACTAAGAGATGAGGCTTGGGCTCTCCGACTAAGAAGCAAAGAATTGGGCAGCGCAAGGCCGTTGTGCGTAGTGCATCTATCCCTTTTGTAGCTGGGAGGCATTTAGATTAGTATTCCATATTTTCAGCTGGGCAGAGTAGTTTCAACTTTTGGTGGGATCTAATTTCTCTGAAATGCTCTTTTATGTTAGAATGGAGTGCTTCACTCTTTCTCGTGTCCTCCATCTTTATCTACTTTCCTGGCATCCTCTTTCTTGTCGCTGAAGGCCCCCCTTTCAATAGGCGTAGTGCACACAGAGGTCACTAAAAACTACTAGTAAAAAGTAATGCATAGTATTGCAAACTGTTTCTACTTTGTCAAGTTTTGAGGTAATTTTTGAGTAGGATGAGTAATATCTTTCAGCAAATTTTGTAAATGTGTCAGTTGACTCTATTTACTGTAACACAATTTGGAAGAGATGCAGATTTGTTATGGGGAATAATGAGTTAATTATTAAAACAATTTTCCTGGTAGATATTTGGGATATACTCTGGTGTGAGTTGAATAGATTCGTCACTATTACAGTCACCACACCATATCGTATTCCATGCTGACAAGGTTTCGAACAGGTGAGGGGAAACTGTACGGGGTGGATATTAACACTGGTGGAATTGCTGATAATTATGCTAATTTTGTTTGGGAGCCAGCAGTAGTCAAGGTATCTCTCTGCCTTTACTTGATTGGATGATAATTTTGATCTATTCTTTATCGCTGATGTTTTTTTAGCCTTTTCGACATTTACGATGACTTTGAAACCTTTGTTACAGATCAATGCCATAAATGCGGCTACTGAAGCAGCCTGCCTTGTCTTAAGCGTGGATGAGACGGTGAAAAACCCAAAGGTATGTATTCTTTGTTTTAAGTTGATGCTGATTCTCTCCACATAGGATCTGTTTGTACCATGATCAAACTGCTATATTATTATCTTGGTATTGCTAGATTAAGTGTACTGCCATATTATTATCTCGGTATTGCTAGATTAAGTGTTTTCTTTGGTTTCCTTCTTTGAGTACTTGCTTCTCTTTGCTATCTTGCAGTAGTCCCAAAGAGGTGATGGTGGTTGTCATGGTTTTAAGAATTTGTGCAAGCCACAAAAATGTGGTTTTCATATCCTAGATCTGAAACTGGTTTACTTGGTGTAAGAGTTTGTCGCACATTGGTTAATTATAACCTCCAAAACTAGTATATGAGTCTGGGCAGTCCCTCCACTTGTTGCCAATTGGTTTTGAGTTGGATGCTTTAACATAGTATCAAAGCTAGGTTTTCGGAGGCTTTTTCCCTTTGTTTGTGCCATAGTTGCACTTTGTTTCTTGTGATCTGTATGTTCAGACTCATTTGTTGACCTCTCCACGTGCGAGTCAGGGATCGCACGTGCTTGGAATTTATTCCACATCGGTTAATTAAAACCTCCAAAGCTAGTATATGAGCCTGAGCGGTCTCTCCATTCATAGCCAATTTGTTTGAGTTGGATGCTCTAATCTGGTATCAGAGCAGGCAATAGATCCTGTGTTCGAACCTCACCGCCTATTGATAATTAAATACTTGCACGTGTTTAGCCCGCTTATGGAGGAAAGCCTGGCTACACGTGAGAGGGCGTGTTGAAGATATAAATAATAAAGTTACCCTCTCTCTAACAGCTTAAACTTTTAGATGAGTTGGTGGTTAACAATCTAATAATTCAAAACCAATTGGCTATGAATGGAGAGGCTGCCCAGGCTCATATGCTAGCTTTGGAGGTTAATAGGTTATAATTAACCAATGTGGGATAAATTCCAACACTCCTCTGCTTGTGTGACCCCTAACTCGCACGTGGAGAGGTCGAATAAGGATCTGGAGAATATGGATCACAACGGAACAAAGTGCAACTATGACAAACAAAGGGGAAAAGCCTCCAAAAACCTAGCTCTGATACCATCTTAAAGTATCCAACTCAAAACCAATTGGCAATAAGTGGAGAGGCCGCACAGACTCATATACTAGTTTTGGAGGCTATAATTAACCAATGTGGGACAAACTCTAACACTCCTCCACACATGTGACCCCTGACCTGCACTTGGGGAGGTAAACAACGAATCCACAACTTTGGGATCATAACGAAACATGGTGCACTTATGGCGCAAACAACGGGGAAATAAGTAAGAGAGTTTTGTCCAAAATCCTTCGAAAGCCGAGCTCTGATACCATGTTAAAGTATCAAACTCAAAATCAATTAGCAATAAGTGGAGAGGCCGCCCAGGCTCATATACTAGTTTTCGAGGTGATAATTAACTGATGTGAGACAAATTCCAACACGGAGGAACTGTGGCAGACTTGAATGCGCGAAATATATAACAAAATTGGTATTGTGTCCTTTCCAGTTGTGTGAAAAATGATGAAAGGTCCGTACATTTACTGTGTCATTTTTGTAGCAGTGTACTGTCTCATAAGATGCCAGCTATTGAGCATTAGAAGTTGTTATTGTGAAGATAAGAAGGATAAATAATATGTTCACTTCAACATTAGTAGTATACCTATTGGCTATTGCATAGTCAATTCATCCAAATTGGGTGCTTGATTAGCTAGCTGCTTCAATTACGTCTCTCAATCATTGTTCAAAGTGATAATCTATTGAAATGGCTCATAACATAGTTTTGAATGGAGACAATCGTACTGAGATCGCCATTCCATCATGGTGGACTGATGTCTTGGATAAGAGCGCTCTTAGAAGTTGACTCTCCAGGACTGCCGAAAGTAAAGCTGATTCTCACGTATGAAAGTAGAGAGTATCCCTTATTTCTCATTTCACATGCCAAATCCTACAATGGCAGTTTTATTTGAAGCAGAGATCTTTGGATTTTGAAACTTGCTCAAGCTACTTCTTGAAAAATTAGAGCATTCGTCCGTAACAGCCATGGTAATGAAATTGTTTATACCTAAGAAGCATGGACACTTGAAAGAAGGTGGCGTGTCAGCGTCCAACACGTGTCGGACACTAACACGTACACTTTCAGACTCGTGTCCTATACTCTTTTTTTGTGTGTTCATACTTGGGAATCAGAATTTTAATTCGGCGCACATGCGATTATCAAAGATTTTGTAGTTTGAATTATCACTATGACATACAAAGTTGGGGAAGTAATTCTTACGACATATCATGCTTAAATTCACTTCGGATTCGTAACCATGCCCATGTCCTACTTTTTAAGAAATTCTTAGTCCCATATCAATCTAAATCCTTCATAACTCGTGAATACTTGTGGTGATTGATATACACGAGTCATGGCAATATTATATAGACTTATCCCCAACGTGTCAGTTTCCAACATTTCGGAGAACAGCGTATCCGCGTGCCCGTGTCGTGTCGTGTCATATCCATGTCCCTCTGTATCTGTGCTTCTTAGGGTAATACACATTATCTGTATGTTAAGAGTAGTGATAAGGGCATCAAAATGATGTCAACTTCTAGAAAGTTTTGAATAAATTGCATGTAGGCGGACGATGGAGAATTAGGAACACGTAAAATGGAAGGACACGGGTCATATGGAAGGCCAGATAAAAAGTTGGTCCTCCATCCTTTCGCGGATGGGGCTTTGAAATTCACTCTCTGTCTGGGTTAATGCAGCCTAAGCTTGGGGGTTGATCCTAGATTCCTTTTATGAACTGGTTATTGATTTACGTTGTTGTCAAATTAATTTCACTGAGCTTCTTGATGGCAGTGACTTCCTTATCACTCCAATGATAGACTTTGTTGTTTTAACTTTTAACTCCATGGCACATGCATCTACCTCTTCCACTTCTTCTGGAAAAATCTGGGATGTTTAGTCATTATCTGGATATGTTATCTTTGATGTGTGCTTGAATTGTCTTGTGGATATTGATTTCAGCTGTTTTTACATTAATGATTTAATGTTGGCAATGCAGTCAGAAAGTGCTCAGGGAGATGCTGCTGCGAGTGCAATGGGTGGTAGAGGTCGTGGTGGAGCTGCTTTCCGCGGTCGTGGTGGACGAGGAATGCGGAGGCGATAGGTATCCCACATCCCAAATCCTTGGCTGTTTGATCAAAGTTTTGGTGGTTTTCAGAATGTAATTTTCCCCGGCCTACACCAGACTTGAGCACAGACTTTGAGATGTATTTCTTGTGATTCTTCTCATAGTGCTGAACATTCAGAACTTCGACTAAGCTTGGCAGCATTTTCGCTGTGAGCCTGTGATCCGTAGTTTCTTTATGCTATGAATTGGTATGTTTGGGCATTTATTTTGTATTCTGAATTAGTGCTCTCTCTTTCTCTCTCTTGCGCGTGCACAATTTTTTTCTTTGCTAATTTACCAAATCAATTCATCTTGTAGAATTGTCGGATTTCAACTTCTCAACTTCTGCCTTCAATTTCTGCCTTCGTTATGCAGCTTTCGCAATTATCGAACTTTTCCTGCGATTATACATATTACCAGTGCGCTATAGTATTTCATTTTTTATTGTAAGATTTCGTTTAATCCTTGCATTGCACTTGCCAGTAGCTAGATTTTTTTTACTACTAACAAAAATGCTAGGCAAACATCCAGTTCTATATACATACTTGCATAATCTCTTACAAGTTGATGGTGGAACCTTTTAAATAGTGTCGTGGTCCCACCTTCACTTGTGAGATGGATGTAAGAATGAATGTAAATTTATAGACGCGGGGGCCTGCTTTGCAGCCCATGCACAGCAGGTGTTGCGCAGAATTATAGCCGTCCACAAGTGTTTTTAACGGTTTGGATAGAAAACAAACTGTTCGCGTGAACAGTTTTTCACTTTTGTTTGAAATCTAGACCATCCATCAAAGCAGTAGATGGCTCGGATTCTGAGCAGCACATACTGTGCATTGCACAATAGCAACCCCAGGTCCATAAATTTATCTCTGTCCCTGACATTGCTCCTAATGATTTCTCTCATTTGAGGAATATATGTATAGTTTTGGTCTAGACCCGTCCCCCACCCACCACCCATATGGTGCCAGATCCCCTGTTCCAAAACCCCCCCTGTTCCTCTATTCCAGGGGGGTTTGGGACGTTGGATGGTGAATTTTGTTTTTTATTTTTAAAAATCTATATGTGATCCAATAGCCCAAAACCCCCTGCAACAGAGGAACATGGGATCTTGTCCCCCCAAATATAGTGTTTTTTATTTGAATGGGTGATACCTATACTACCTGGAATGATGACTCTATTTGCAATTTGCAAAACAGAAGAAAATACTGATTGAACTCACCATGCAGTTTTTATGATCAGTTGCTTTTGTTGGACGGTTGAAGTAGAATTCTTCCGTCAGATAAAAAGTGCATGGAATGATGACTATAAAAACATTACTCCTTCCGTCCCATTTTTTTGATTTATTTTTATCTTTTCATTTTAGTCTGTCCCCAAATAATTGACTACTTTTCATTTTAGGTTGTCCTATTTTATTAATTTTTTAATACCATCTTTGCAAAGTGTTCGTAGATACCTTCAAAAAATAGGATCAAAGGGTATTAGTTGGATTACATTAAAAAAAAAAAAGTATAATGATTACATGTCCCCTTAAATAGTTGGATTCCCAAAGAGGGACCAGGAAAATGGGACAGAGGGAGTAAAAAAAAACATGTGCGTATATAATTAGAATGGCTTCTCATAATCTCATGGATAAAAGGTGGGCTTAGGGTCCTTCATAGGATTCAACATCCACTAAGCCATACTTGGGCATCTAACCAAGTGTGGTTTGTGTCTTTCGGTTAGGCCAATCCTTTATTGTAGAAACAGCAGCTACACTTCCGTGTATTAATTTAAACCTGGTTTTCACAATTTTTAGGTTTATCTACTATTTTAGTCCCTACAAAATACACTAAGTTTCAATTTCGTCATTGAAAAATATTTTATGTCAATTTCGTCCTTACAGTTTCAGACGAATTTCAATTTTGCCCTTCCGTCAAATTAATGACGGAAAATGCTTATGTGGCAAACGGAAAATGCTGAAAATACCAAAAAATGCTTAAAATAATAGAAAAATGCTTAAAATACCGGAAAAAAATGATTAATCTCCAAAAAAAAGACGAAAATTTTAAAATAGAAAAAATTCATTAGACAAAAAGTTTATGAAATTTATCTAATGATTTTTTGGAGATTAATCATTCGTATCGACGAGAAGAATAAAAAAAGTATAAAATATGGCCGAATTTAAAAAAGTTCATATAAGATGACACTTTTTTTTTGGAACGGCAATATTTATTGAAGAAAATTTGACAATGGGTACATCAAGTTGGAGGGAGAAAAGAGAGGACTCCAACCAAGGTTAAAGAAATTAAAACACCCCTTGGCCAAAGCCGACACTTTATAACAAAAAAAATACTATTTTGTATTTTTTCGTCTTTGGAAAATCTTTTTGTCTAATTCGGCCCATATTTATTGACGAGAGGAATTACTTTTTTTTTATATCAAGTGTCGTCTTATATGAATTTTTTTTAACTTCGACCCATATTTTTATATTTTATGATTCCTCTCGTCTATACGAATTATTAATCTCCAAAAAAATTCATTAGAAAAATTACATAAACTTTTTGTCTAATGACTTTTTTCCGGTATTTTAAAAAAAATTTGTAATTTTTTTATCATTTTTTTGGAGAATAATAAATTTTTCTGGTATTTTAAACATTTTTTTGGTATTTTAAGCATTTTTCCGTCTGCCACACAAGCATTTTCCGTCATTAATTTGATGGAAGGGCAACATTGAAATTCGTTTGAAACTATAGGGATGAAATTGATACAAAATATTTTGTAAGAACGAAATTAAAACTTGATGTATTTTATAGGGATTAAAATGGTAAATAAGCCCAATTTTTATTTTTCCATCCCAATATGGTGATATTAATTATAGCTGCTTGATCTGAAGAAGTCATTCATACACTTGTTTCCATTGATTATCGCAGCACCAACTCTGGTCTGCAGATCGCCGATGCGCCAGAAGAAGTCCCCCCTCTCTGACCCCCTCTTTTCCTTATGTGCTTGAGCTCTTGAACCGCTTCCATGAGCTGGTTCACACTATTAATTGCTGATTTGGTCGAAGCAATCGTTAAGGATTTCGTATTCAGCAGCCTTCAATCCCTTGAACTTGGTCAATTTTTCGCAAATGCCTCGGTAGACTCTGTGCTGGCTAGGCTTTCAGCCAAGGCTGTCTTAGCCACTCGATCAGGGCTTTGTCGAATTGTGATGACATTCCCAAAAGCGTATCGAGACATAGTAGAGGATAGCACGTGGCACTGCAAGATGCGGTGATGAAATTGATCAAGGCAGAGTAAACCGGTTGTTCAATGTAGGCGATCCGTGGTCTAATGGCAGCCTCGATGGTACTGTTCTAACCCAAGTCCACGAACCCGTCCGAACGGGATTCTTGATGAGCCCGTGCACCCTCAATCAAGGACCTGACTTCGCCCATGTGAGTCGAGAAACCGGTCCGGCTCTCCCGTTGCTCAAGTACTTCAACTCTAGGATACATTGTCGAATTTCAGATACACTAGCGTCCAAGCAATCCTTGATAGTTCTGTACTCCGGGATCCCTAAACGCTTTGATTTGGTTAGGACATCTTTTACAAATGCCTTGGTGGTTGCTGCCCTTGTTAGGCTCTCCGACAAGGCCTTTTGTGCCAATTGGCACGAGCCTTGTTGTCTACTGCTTGCAGCCGCGGATGATCGAGAGAGAATCAGTGGTAGCTATGGGAGAATGCTGCTGGCATTTGCCATTCCTAACTCAGTGGCTTGGTTCAAGTGTGTGCTTGTTTATATATATTTATTGTTTTCTCACTTGCTTGAGAAGAAAAGAGATAACATATAATCTGTTACGTACAAAAGTATACGTATGTTTAGTGATGGTTGATCAGCAAACATAGAAGAGGAATCCTCCTTGGGCGGTACTTGCACTGGAATAAGAGTCCTTAACAACATGAACATGGGGAGTGCACTGTCACGTCGGGGCCCAGAAAAAAAATCGAATCCGTTCACTTTTTACATTTCGACGAGAAAGTACCGATCAAAAGTTAAGTTCATCTACAATTGTCCGAGAGCCTAGCCAGGGTTGCATCCACCAAGGTGTTTGTCAAAAAGCTCTACAGAAATGTCAAGGCTACAGAGTATGAAACCGTTACAAAGGAAAACTTGGAATTTATGGATAATACAGAGTACTACCTTAGGACATCGGTTCAGGAGCTTGATTACATGGGTGGTACTGAAACAATGAGTCAGGACGACTTCTGGACTCACATGACTACATGAGCAATGTGAACATCTGGCTTGACAGTGCTTTGGGTTATCAAGAGAGCTGTTTACAAGTCTCTGGATTTTGGTTTAAACGGTAAGATTGAGGCCGCCATTAGACCTTGAATGATTATGCCGAGCAAATGATTGATAATGCAAAAGCTCTCATCTGTTTGTATGGCAGTGAGTGCTCAGCCTCTACCAACTCCATCGCGTCCTCGTGCAATGCCAACTAGCTATCCTCAGCTATGTCTCCAGTTTCTTTTGGGCTGTTCTATCCAACTCCACCAAAGCATTGATCAAGTGGCAAAGATCGCCTTGGAAGTGAGCTTGGCAGCTTAGTCGAGTGGTTCAGGAGATTGAGCACGTCAGCAGAAACAAAGGTGAGGAGGGATGGATATGGCGCGTGAGCAAATTGCAGACCACGGTTAGTGCCTCAATAATTGATGGAAACTAAGAATGCACTAGCTTTGGTTAATCAATGAACTTAAAACTTCCCAAGTATCGAGAATTTTTTTGGTAGTTATTTTTGTGGTTTTGGCCTTTGGATATATGATATTTGTAGTGACTGTTTTGTTCAAGCTGATTTTAAATTTGTTCATACTTGGCTCAATGGCGTCTTCAACTACTAATTTGTAAGGGGAAAAGATATAAGATATAGCAAGTGATAAATTTAGGTGGAAAGCTATATCTGGTGAATATAGGCGGCAAAGCTTTGCTAGGGTTCACAACCCGGTAATTAACAAAACTTAACTTGCCTTGTTCAAACTTCCTCATGCTGACTGGGAGCACTCTCAAACTCTAGAAAAGCGAATGGTGGGCCTGTTACTTTTGGTAGGTAATTTATTTATTTATTTTTCGGGTGAACCAGGCATGTTGAGTTTTGTAATTACCGGGCTGTAAACCCTAGCAAGGTTTTGCTATATTGGGCATATTGATTTTCATTGATTAGATATGGGGCATAGTTTTGCTATATCTGGTGAAAAGCTATATGGTCTGAAGTTGCTTTATGTACTAGGGTGATGGTTTGAAAAGAGTGATTCTATTTGAACCAAAATAAAATTCTCTTCAGTCCCATTTATCCTTACACCCTTCTAAAGAAAATCAATCATTTTGATATTTGGGAAAACCCTTTTCACTATCCCAAAAGGTGTTCTCCTCACAGGCATGACAAATACCCTATGATTTTAGCCCGTGGACATTGAATTGTCGTCTGCTTTAGCTTCAGATTCTTCTGATTTTCCAGAAACTTCAATATTCTCAAGCTTTGAAACGCGAAAAATTGCAAGATTGGTATCCCCTGCAACAAGAAACCCACTTAAAGCAAGTTAACATAAGAACTTTGTATGATAATCAATTTTTTTTTTTTGGAAAGTTAAGATTTTATTGTAATAAACAAGGAACAAAACCACCAAGGCATATCCCTGAAACCAAGCAAACAAACTAACTCAACAAGCAAAAATATGACCACTATTCCTATCTCCATCACAAAAGGAGCAAGAACCCTAAACTCAATGCAAGGAAAAGCACTACAACAGACAAAACCAACACCAAAACATAGCCCAGACAGCAGACTAGCAAAACCTTGCAAAACAAACCTGAATCATCGGGAATTTTACAAGATATATTCCAGACCATATACAACTGTTAATAATCAAATTGTTTTAAGCATCAGTAAGTTTTGTTGCTAGATTTTTTAAAATGCATGAACTTCTATATGATCTTAATCACATTAAAAGATTATATGCATGCATGTGTACAGCTCCCACACCAATATATTGAAAGTTTAATGTGCTAGAGAATATAAACATGCTTTTGTATCCAATTTGTTTTCGGAAAACATCTTGAGCTGATTGATTCTGCCGCAGCAGCTGGTGACTTTCATCAACATATAACTGTTATGCTACACCATCTTCTTCTATCACACACAAGGATTTAAACATGGGCCATCGAAAGGTTTTTCTCTCCACCGATACCGCTACACTCCGCTATACTGGCGCTACCCAATATTCACACCTGTATCGGCTGATTCCCGCTATGTATCAGTTTTTATCCGATTTTTGGCCTGCTACACAACCACTACGGCCGGTTCAAGTGCTTTGGCACCAATAAATTTTTTAAAAAATTCACGATCGCGACACCTGGTTCCCACTATGTATCATTCGATACTCCCGCTATCGCGTCACCATTTCTATTACCGCTATTTAAAACCTTGATTACACACCCCGTCGTAAAGAAAACACTAAAACACAAATATCAGGTTTTGAATATCTTAAACCCCAAGATAGCAGATTTTGTAGTTTTTGACTTTAGAGGAGTCCTTTTTAGCATACAAGTTTATTGGAGCTCCATTTTTCGTTCTTCTACAAAAAAAACTCTCAATGAGATTGAAAGTGTCCTCAGTGCTTTCTTACCACAAGGAGCTGATATGAACCACTCTGGTGCAAAGGTGAGTTGAGTGAATTTGTTTGTGCCTAATAATGAAGGAGGCCCTATACGTGTTAGATCTTTAAAGGTATGGAATCTAATAAGGTATGGAATCTAATACGAAATGTTCACGGGCTTTATTTTGGAATCTAATACGAGATGTTCACGGGCTTTAAATAGAAAGGCTGATTCTCTGTGGGCCAAGTGGGTGCGCACATATATAATCGAAAGATCAGAGCTTGTGGAGTGTGCAGTTCCAAGCTTATGCTTCTGGGTTACTAGAAAAGTTCTCAAACTCACTGGAAAATACCAACCAATTGTCAAGTACATTGTCGGGGATGGTAGGGACACCTTCTGGTGAATGACAACGGGCATCCACTTGGAGCTTTGTCTTAGAAATAGATGGAGAGAGTGGCTATGAATTTGGGAAGATCTTTAAGAGCCAAAGTAATTGGGCAGGGCTCCTGAAATTGGCCTAGGCAAATTAGATAGGTCCATTTTGGAAATTATGATTTGAGTAATACACAAGTTGATAATATTTCTACATCAGAATTCAGACAGAAGTGAAACTGATACGTATACCTAAACGTATCTTAGTCTTAAAATGATTATTTTTGTGTGACGATACAATTCATGATGCGATATGCCATACATGACACGATATATTTTGTTGCCAGACCATGTTATATGGTTGAATTCCTAGAATTTTGTATCATCAACTGTTAACAAAATATATGCAATAGATTTTGCATGTTAAAATGTGTATAACTATTTGTTTTACCATATATTTACTATTGTGAACGTATCTCATGATTTACGATACATATCCCGATATGCCACATAAATTAAGAAATCGCTACTTGATACATATCATGGTTCTTTCTTAGGGATTAGAAAGATATTCAGCCCTGGCATTGGTGCATGTGGTTTGTCAAGAATGTTCTTAGATGGAGCTTCATAGAGTGGCTTGCCATTTGGGGAGACACTCACTGTGTGTTGTGCCACATAGGTCTGGAATCCAACTCTCTCCTATAATTTGAGTGTCCTTTTTCGGCAGCTTTGTGCAATACAGTGCTTCGTCGAATCACTCGAGGGCCTTTTCAGTTTGATCCTGAGGTGAGAAGAGCTCAGGGCCTCTCAACAAAGGAAAGGGAAGGGCTTTAAAAACCAATTTATAAGCTCTCTGTGTCTCCATCTATACGCTTCATTTGGAAAGAAATACGAGGATCTTTAAAAGAAGGCTGAGGATGCTATCTTGGCTGCAGTTAGAACAAAGCTGTGCACTTTTTTGGGGTAATGTATATATTAACCAAAAGAAACAAAAGATCTAAGTTGAGGCTCGATACACGCCTCCATGGGGTGTAGATGATGGTTGAGCAAACCATCCAGAACAAGTAAACACTTCAAAGCCAGAAAAAGAAAATGCTAGGTTAAGACAGTAAAGAAACAAACCCTAGGAAATTGGAATCCAACTCTAGCTTTTACTTAGAAGACTTTCAGGAAGTCTTCTTAGGCTTAAAAGAGAGGTTGGTTTTCTCCCTAGAAAGCTTGACATCGTCGATGCTCTATACAAGCTTCTTCATATTGTCACCCCTTGAAGACGGAGTTTTCATGGGCCAGCAAAGTTGCCATCCTCTGTGCTTTAATGCCGAGAATAGAATTCTTTGTTAGAATTGGCTCCTTCCTTCTAATGTGTTTAGGGTTAATCAATCACTTTGATAGTTTTTGTGGATAGTTATTGGTTTTTTTCTATGCCACTTTGGGTGTTTGTGTTGTAGCACCTGTGTAGGTTGTCTAGTTGAGATTGTGTTAATGCCCCAGTGTGGTTTGTCACTTTCTTGCTCTTTTGGCGAAATAAATTTACCAAAAGGAAAAAAAAATCGACATGGTGATTTCAAGCGGAAAAGTAAACCAAATTAACAGGGACAAGTTAGAGAAAGTGTACCAAATGTGATGTAACTTCCAGATGATATTGGAGCAGCAACACCAGGTTTGAGCCGTTTTTCGCCAATAAAAGTACCATTTGTGCTGTCCAAATCAGTGACCAACAGAACCCCATCCTTCTTTTCAATACGCGCATGCATACCTGATACTGTTTTTAGGTTTGAAAGAAAAATCCAAATGAATCGCGCTATAAAAATGAAAAGTACCAGTATTAGTACCCAAAGGGAAAATTGTTAGTTTAAATCACATCCATAATTTGAAGATTGTGTTATTTTTTGTTTGTCAATTTCCAGATTACCGTAATTGGAAAGTTCTGAGTACCTGTTGCGACAGGAATTACGATATCTGCTTTCTCTGGTAGACGCCCAATGGTCACTACTCTCTGAAGAATCACCAAAACTTCCGATTAAAATGGTTGCATAAATTAAGGAAATCAGTACCAAAATACAGAAAATGAAGAACTTACTGAAGCTATTTCAAATGCACCTGGCATTGAGACCTTAAAACCTATGTGTCTTGTGTCTCCATCACCTATATAGTCCAATTGAAACACAAGCATCATGTATTGCTATGTCTTAATTGCTAGGCATAGTTAAAGAGCAAAAAAGCTACATCCAAATGGTAATCCAAGCGAGTTTGGAAGGTGAAGAACGAGACGCATATAATTCTGAGTCACTATATCTAAAACACCAAATCAGCAACTTCGTGCATATATTGCCAAAATTCAAATCTGTCTTTTCTCCTACCCCACTGGTCCACCCATACCCACAACGATTGAGGATCATATCAAGAAAAGTTTCAGAGTGAAAAAGACGAGAGTGAAACCCTTCCAAATTATATGAAAATTTATAATTGTTAGACCAAGCAAAATCTGCATCTGGTACGTGAAACAAAAACTTTTGGAGTAGGAAGTGATCCTCTCTGGTCCCATATGTGGGACTAGACTTGTGCGAGTCTTTTTCACTTCGGCGATTAGAATCATGTTAGAGTTATTTAAAAACACTCATCTTAACATAAATAAATTAGCACATTGATCAAACTCATTTAACTCAAGATAAATGTGTTGCCATCGTGTGTTAGTTGATATTCGATCAACATACTTGTTGATATCACAAACTCTAAAAAAGGAGGGCTCCGGTCATCAAATTGGGCCGAAAAGAGCCTAGAAAATGCAGCAGCAAATTATGAAAAATGTGCAAAAGCAAATTATGTATTGGATTTGTTCAAGATTGTATAAGTGAAGAGGGCAAAACTGACCTACAGGTTCAAGAAGCCATCTTTCTGCATCAACTGTTTCTGCAGTACTGGTCTGAGAGGCAGCCTCAGAAGCAAATATGGAACCAACATTCCTATCTTTTCTTGGTCTGATTTGATGAATGTGTTGTACACTACTTATGTGTATATTTTTGAAGACCAAAGAGGGCAGCAAGTACCAACGAGTACAAGATTTTGCGTAAAAGAAGAGAGAAGGAGGAGGAGGAGAGATAGAGGAAGAAGAGCACTGAGGCATTGGAAGTTTGGCACTGCAAAGGGGATACTGGCCAGTAGATATTTGCATTTTTTTGGGTGCAAGAAAAGAAGAAGTTGCTGCTTAACTCACACACTGTGTGGCAATGAAACTGTGACCTTTTGATCTTTCTTTCGTTTCATCTGTGTTGTGTGGCTTGTGGGTGAGAGGATAGAGGGAGCTCAGGACTATTTTTGATTGACATTGGGTTTATGTGGCTTCCAATTAATGCTCTGATTGGGATTTTGGATAACAAAATCTTGACTCTCTGAGTTGTTTGGGTTGGCCAACATGCTACGGGTAATGACCCTACACGTACTTACTGTGTACATATGGTGTGTGGGGCTTATTAAAGGATCCGACGATTCGAGCCATTCAACTAATTTGAATTTTTTTTTGAGTGGCTCTATAATAAACAGCTTAATTGAATATTTGAAAGCGCTTCATCCAACCTTTCAATTTTTTATTCAAAATTTAGGATCCTGAATTCTAAATTATTAAACGACTCAGATCTTTTGTGTGACACTTAGTAAGGGAATCCACACACCATTTGTACATAATCCGTACGTCACTAGTACCTAAATTGTACCGGCTCTTGAAGCAGGTTCTTCGGACGACGGTTTCGCGAGCTCTCCAACGGAGGCGGTGAAGGCGTCAAAAGACAGATCCAGTGCAGAGAATACTCCCTCCGCTTACAAAACCATCTATTTTTGTCACAGTTTATGAAATTTTAAATAATTTAATTTTTTTTATTTAATAGAACTAATTGAGATATATCAAACAAGACTTATATTGCATATATAAAATTTTTATAAATTAAAAGGTATAGACATTTTTTTGAGAGCTTCGTAATAGTGAAAGTGGGCTCTTTTTTTTTTTGCCAGAAGAAAGAATTCCATTAATCCAACAAATCAAACCCTAATGTACAACCTATCAAGAACAAAAATACAAAACTACAAAAAAAAAAAAAAATACAAAGAAAAAAAAATACAGGAAAGAAGAAACGTCGAACCAAATCGCCGGAGTTGTCACTACGCCGCCGCCGCCGTCGTCTGGAGTCCAGACCTAAAAACCCCAGATCCGGCTCCCCCTTGCCCAAAAATCGGTTTCGGCCGCCCATAGGTAGATGAGAGGAGCTCGAAACCCACGGGGAGTCACCGGAAACCATGGTGGTACAGTAAAAGAGAGGAGAGGAGGAGGAGGAGGAGGAGGAGGAAGAAGGTGGAAGAGGATGGTGGGGGAGGGGGAGTGGGATGGTCGCCGGATTTGAGATCTCGGGGAGAAGCTTCTCCCAGAAGCTCCTCTCACTCTCTCTATAAAACTCCTCTGGACCGTAGTGGACTCTTCTTTAGGAATGGAGGGAGTATACAACATTTCAACAGAAAATTACGTCCAGGGCTAAAATTTGGCTTCTTAATTCCCATTAAGGTTAAACTGAAAATTTAATTCCCGTTAAGTCTTATTACCTGTTAAAGTTACTGTTTTGCCCCCAACTTCTTCAAAACACTCATCTCTCTCTCTCTCTCTCCATCCCACTAACTCTCACGTCTAGCCTACCTCTGTTCTTTCTCTCCTCCGTACCGACCTCAACCACCGCCACAATAAGCTGCTCCGACGACATCTCGCTCTCGCCTTTGTCCGATTGCTGCGACATCTTCTCCTTGGATCTCGAAACCGGCCACGCCGAAAATAGGGAACCTTCTTTGCCGGAAGATAGACGGTTTTGACCAGCTCGAAGCCGCATATGGTGCCAAAACAATAGATAATCTGGTACAATGGATAGATGTGGGAACAATTTCTCTAATCGGGAGGAGATTGATAAAATTCGCACCCAAAATTCGCAGGGGAAAAATTCACACCCAAACATTCACCACTCAACGAAAAAAAGAATAAACGGATAGTAAGAGAGAACAGAGGCTACTGCTCCTTGATTACATGGTCATTTTTGGCAATTTTACCAAGTAAAAGACAAGTGGAGGATTTCAATTTCACTAGATTGGGAAAATTCGCACCCAAATTTTTGAAACTCCTTCGATTTTGGGTGCGAATTTTTTGCATATGTATACGTTGTTCCAGTCAAATACCTTGACAATCTGAGCACATTTTTTTTCTTCTGAAATTCGGAGAAATTCGCAGGGTGTGGAGGAGACGGAAGAGGCTGTGGAGACGATGACGGCGAGAAGGAGGTAGATCAAAAACGGAGCGGCAGCGGTGAGATCAGAGGAGGAAGGAAGAGGCTGGAGTTTCACGGTCATGGAAGACAACGACGGCGGAAGAGGAGGGACCTAGGGAACGATCGTGGGTGAGATGTTGGGGAGACGGTTGGTCGCCGGTAAATTGGACCAGGAGAAGACAAAGTTGAGTTTTAGAGAGTGGACAATTTTGGAAGAAAATTTGAAAAAAACCTTATCAGTGCTTTTTGAAGTCGACCTGGAGTTTGCGAGAAAAAGGGGTCCTAATCTGGACCAGCCCGTAAAATTCCCACATTTCAATGCATAAATCCCATATTGTTACTCCTAGGGTCAAATAAAGATGTTGCATTAGAAAGTTGCATTCTTTGGGACTGACTTTTGTGGCCCACAATCCTAGTGATTGAATCGCTTTTTTGTAAATAGTGTAAAAATTAGAGCTCTTTTAATCCTTTTAATCAGATTGCCAAAGCCAGCGAGAGATGCTAGTTAGGAACACAATTATCTGGACACAATACCGAATATAACCCACATATACATGGGTCCCGCGTAATAAATGTGTGTGTGACCTACGTATATGTGAGGGATTGTGTTTCTATCATTTTTGCAATCGAACATCATTTAAAAGTAATTCATAAATTTGAAAAAACATGAATGCTAATTTCTCTTTTAATCACGAATTGGGTACTTTTTTTTCCATGCGTTATTCTTAATCTATTACAAGGGGAGGGAAGAATGAGAAGAAGAGTGATTATCCTCGAAAATAGAGATAAGCTATAAGTGGGCTTTTAATTCTCAGGTTTGAGGGAGAGGGGCCAATTTCTCAAGCCCATCAAAATGATTAATATTAGCTTTGACATAGGTTTGGTTTTAGGGCTCAAAATTGGGCTGGCATATTTTGATGTTCCCGTAAGCCCAAAGATTTTGTCCAGTGCAGTTGTGGGCTTCTGTTGACAGTCATACAGGCAGAAAGCCCGCGATAAGAAAAAAAAAAACCAATAAAAATTGGTTAATTTTCACACCCCCATATTGATCATTTTTTGTCTAAAAGCTGCTCAGAAAACACAGAATCAAATAACTGGTGGTGGTCAGGAAAAAAAAAACTGGTGGTGAATACATTATTTTCACACTATTGTAATTATTTGTACTTTTCTGTTAGTATTAATGTTAAATTTAAAGATATTCCCTTTTTACGTATGAAAAAGGGAAGAAATAAATGATAATATTTCAGATTAACATGAATAAAAAAATTAATAAAAAAAGGAGGGTGCAAAATTCACCATCATACCTACAGGGCTGACCCATTATATGTAAGGCAAAGTTAAGAAAATGAGGCCTTTTATGTATTTTTCAAGCAAAATGATAAACATATATATAAATGGACTTTTCAAAAGAAAATTTAGCAGCGTTCAACAAAATAAAATTATAAAATCATACTCCCATACCATTACAAAAATAAAATAAAATGAAATAATCACTTAAAAATCACTCTTCTTGCATTAATTTTTGGCGAAAAAGTGCTAACTGCTAAGTATGCTCGTACGTTCAAATTCTTACTTATTTTGAATGAATATAATCGTATGACCTATATTTAATGACTACTACACAATTTTTTTGGACCCCTCGTTTTGCTGGACTTAATTTACTCATGGGCCGATTTGAAGTAGTCGCGGCCGGATAACTAAACTAACGAAGAGACAGACAGCTGATCTATGCAAATATGGTGATCATGACATCTATGGTACAGTATTAATTATCATCCTTTATATTGTTAGTTGGGTACGTACGTAAAGGAACTCTAGAGTTATGGTCCAGGCATGGGCTCGAGGAAACTTATTTCAGCACTGATCGATGTCATCCAATTACAATTTATCGTGTGTAATGATGATTTTTTTGGCCGATCAGAAAAAAAAATGATGATGATTTTTTTGATAGTTGCTTGTTCGGTGTAATTTATCCGAATCTCGATAAATTTCGGGATGTAAAATTAACGACCGGAGAAATCTGCATTGGCTCCTTTGATTTTTTTTGGCAGACTGTGAGGGTCGAATTGATTCTGCACCTTTATACCTCTTTCCCTATTATAGATAAGCACTTCTTAGGGATAGTGTAGGAAAACTAACCATCAAGTTTAATGCCTTATCTTTTCAAGGTGAACACAAATTTTGAAACGTTAATAAATTGAAAATAGGGATAAATATGACATGGGACCGAGGTCTCAATAACTGAAAGTGTCGTGTGGGAGTACTTGAAACCTTAGGCAAGGGAGGGGTCGCGGATGAAAGAAAAGAAAGAAGAGTTCCGGCGTTGATCGTTGATGACATTCTGAGTTCGAAACTTGACAACTTTTTGGGACAAGACTGCAATTCGAGAAATATCTCGTGTATCCCTTAGTCTAGACGTGGATATATTACCAGTCTTTGACCGGACCAGGAAACGAATAGTCGAAGTGCACCTAAGCTGGCCTGGCCCAGATTCTGTCGGAACAAAAAAAAAAAGGGAAAAGGAAAAAGAAAAAGAAGAGTTGTGGTTGGAGAGTTCAACAAACATGTCATTAGAGATGAGGTAGCCACGGTTTCTTTATATCTCAATAGTTTGTCCTCTCTCTTGTGTGTAATCAATCCATTCTCGCGAACATGTCATCAGAGGTGTGGGCAAAAAGTAAAGATTTACATGAGCAATTGATGCTATACAGTGATCATGTTTAGTATATCACGTGATGTTTCACATATGCACCGGTGGCATGTGCTCCGTTACATGACAAATGAGTGGCATACTACCAATATATTGGTGATACATCATATATCGTACTCGAGATGTGGTCACCAACCGTGTTGAAGAATTTTGAATGGATGAGTTTTATCTACGCTGCAGATTGTAGGATTGGCGATAGGATTGAAGTTAATTTCGAATGGATGAGGTTTATCTGTAATTCAGATTTAATGGATAGGAGATGAAATTAATGATAATTTGCACGTCTCTACAATCATGCAATATTAGGAATTACAAAGGACGTTTAAGGAAAGGGAAAATCCTATGGGTGTTTGACAAGTTAACTACTTTCATAATATAATATAAAAAATATGCATGGTACTCACAAAAATTACGGGAGACGTGGCGTGGAGTAGTTTCAGCTTGTGTTCGGCTGACTCATTTTTGCATTTGCATATTTTTATTTTTGAGTTTTGGATGTTTGGTTGCCCAAACTCAAAATACATTTAAGCCAAAATTTATTCTAAAAAATTGACATTAGAGAGGAAAGCCAAAAATAGACTGGGAGGAGTTCTTTGACTTCTCATTTTCCACTTTTTTCATTTTGATTTAACAAAAAGACTTACAAAATGTATTATGTAAATATCTCTCAAACTCTACTTCGGTTGTAAAATGCATCATGCACATTCCTCCCAAACACTCCTACCAGATTCAAAATTCATTCTAACTCTAATTCAAAAAGCCAAAATATTGAAAATGAAAAGCTAAAAAAGAGGTTTCCAAACACCCCCTATAGTAAATAAATAAGCCTTGCTATGAGTACACCAGTTGCTGCACACCGCGTTGTGTGGGACCCATCCTAGGATTCCACACAGATGATCGGAGCCACTCAACTTATTCAAAGTATGTTTTTATGGATTCCTGTAAAATATTAGCTCTGTTGGGTATCGTTAATTAAGAACTTGATCGATTCTTCGCTCAAATTCTTGTCAGAAAATTGAGCAAAGAAATAATCAAGTCTCTACCGATATCCGATCGAGCTAATTTTTTACATGGATCCTTAAAAAAATATTTTAAACAAATTGAGCCGCTTCGATCATTTGTGTGAAATTTTGAAATGGATCCCACACAACACGGTGTGCATTTGGTGTGTACTAAATTGTAAATTATTTAAACTAAGCTTCACAAAGTGGTGGTTGGGAAGCTAGTTTATCTAGCTTTTGAGGGAAGAATTAATTTGCACATGAACCATACTATTAATGAGTCTATCTGATTTGAGTACTTTCTCTTTCAATTTCACAAATTCACTTAAAAAGAGAATAATTATTTGACGCTTTTCTCACTACAAATTCAGTGAACCATATGAATAAGTACTGTGTGAGTCCTAAATCAATTTGTGATGTAGAAGTGTGGTAGGGTATCACGTGACGGTGCCCTTAAACCACAGAATGATTCCTCCTTCAAAAGATGGCTACGTGACTACAAAGTACAAACTTACTCCCTTTTAGAAATTTCCTTGCGGACACTACGGTAATGTATACTGAAAGGGAAATTGCTCTATATTTAGTTCAGAATTCATCTTAGACGATTTTCATTGAGTTTCACTTTAATAGATTGTTAAACTTCTCCTCTTTTATTTTGAATAATGACCTGTCGTAGAAAGATGAGTGCATGATTTTTTTGAGTAGAGAATTGAAAGACATAATTGGAGGAAAGTATTGGCCTCATTTCTGACGTAAATTAACTTCTGTAATTAGAACACTCGTATAGCATTGCACTTTGATTACCACTTTCTGAACCCCGGGGGCCTGCTGTGCGGTGTGCTCGGCAGGCCCTGCCAAGCACCATCCGAGTTGTCCAAACACGTTTGGACGGTCTAGATTTGATATGTGTACATTACTGTGTAAAATACCCAAAACACCCTTCGATACCCATCCTCAAATCTGGGCCATCCAAAACACATTCTGACTGCTCGGACGATGCTTGGCAAGGCTAGAATCACCTTATGTATAATATGTATAATGAACAATATAATGATAGTCATACGTACTATGTGCATGTTTACGAGAAATTATTTTTTGCAGATTTTGAGACTTTAGCTTTTTATAATCGGTTTGGAGTGTTCAATGAAAATTCAAATTAACAAATAATTAACCAGATTGGATCTAAATTTTTTGAAAAGCTAAAACGGAATGAAATTGTGAAAATCCCAAAGTTGGGCTTGGGTAGCTTTTGGAGCTTTTTAAAAAACATTTTAGGTTAATCATATTTCCACGGCTATGGTAAACTTGCTAATCTGTTTCTACTAAAATCTAAAATCTGTAGCAGAATCTGAAGTTAGAATATAAAATTTGTATTACAGTTATTGCAAATACGCCCTACATCAGCTTGCCCAAACTTCAAAAAATAGAATAATATCATATACAAAATATGTACTCTCTCCGTCCCAAATTGATAGTCCACTACGAAACTACGTGCAATTTTTAAACTAAAAAATAATGTATTTATCGAAATAATTTTTGAATTTTTTTGCACCGTATAAAAGTTCTCAATGAGATCTATAAAACAAGATCCATATTGGATATTTTTTGAGGTCCACATTAAAAGATATAAACCATTGAAAATGGCACGCAGTCCCAAAGTGGACTATCATTTTGGGACGGAGGGAGTAATTTTCTGACACTCTTTTGATGTTGTTCATTGAAAAAGAATTTGCAGCAATTTAGTGTAGTTTCAATAGTAATAGACGACTTTTAAGATTTTTTGAAATAATGCCAAGCTTTAATCTAGTTGATAGTGGGTTAAGATGTAGTGGAAACAATTAATTAATTGAATGTGTAATTATATGGTTTCAAAAATATATATATGGTTTGCGGCGTTTGCCAAAGTATGACCAGAAAGTGCCTTTTTTTTTTTTTTAAATTGTAGAATATAATTCCTTAGATTTCAAGCTTGAATTTCAAACTATATGTAACGAATTTAAGAATTCAATAACCATATGAATATGTGAAATTTCAAGTTCTAATTAAGTTTCGAGTCCCATTTATGTAAATCCTAGCTCCGTCCTTGTCCATTCTAGCTCCGTCCTTATCAGTTCTCCTCTATATATACCCATGCAGACCAACTTATTGGAATAACTTACCTCTCATGAACTCAAATGTTATTCACATACATAGGAACTTGTTGAACCAAACTTAATCTTTAATTTCCAAAAAGCCACCTTTTCTTTTTTCTAGGATAATGGGGAAGGGACTTATAATAAACAGCTTCATTTTCTTGGCTCTTCTTATTCTCTTGCAGCAGGAACAAAGCCATGCAAGAACAAACCCTGCAGGCCAAGGCTTTGTCAAAACTAGTGGGACCCATTTTATGATGAATGGGAGGAGATTGTATCTCAATGGGTTCAATGCATATTGGTTGATGAACATGGCAGCTGATCCTTCAACAAGGGTGAAGGTGACCACCACATTCCAACAAGCTTCCAAAGAAGGGATGAATATTGCAAGAACTTGGGCTTTTAGTGATGGTGGTTACAGATCCCTTCAATCCTCTCCGGGATCATACAACGAGGACGTTTTTAAGGTATCGTAGCATAACAATTAATGTTATGAAACAGAAATAAAAAACTACATAACTTATCGTTTCTTGTATATATGCTGGTGGTGGTCAGATGCCATCATTGGATACCACCAGCGTCGTACGTTAGACCGCACTCTTAACGTCATTGGAATAGGAACTAATCTAACGTTATTTTCGATGGATTCTTTTTCATTAGTTCGAAGTTCAACTTCGATCTTAATTCAGATCAAAAAATAAAACCGCAAAACCTAATGATGATGTCGTAGAAAATGTACATGTTATTGACTTGAAATAAGAATAGTCATGCATGAGTCCGTTTTAGAAGAATTTCACGTTAAACATTTTCGCACTTCCAAATTTTTTATTTTTCTCATCATAAAACTCGTGGCAGCTGAAGATAAATTAGTACATTTCATGAATATTGGCACATCATATATATATATATATATATATATATATTTATGTGTTAATTGTTTATTTATTTCTCTATGGTTAATTTTGAGTTATATATAGGGACTGGACTTTGTGGTAACGGAAGCTAGGAAAAATGGGGTTTATCTGATACTCACACTTGTGAACAATTGGGACGACTATGGAGGCAAGAAACAATATGTGCAATGGGCAAGAGACCGAGCTGGTCAATCCTTAAACAATGATGATGACTTCTTCACCAACCCTCTTGTCAAAGGATACTTCAAAAATCATGTCAAAGTATGCCAAAATTACTTCTTGATCAATTGTTGATATGTACATCATAACTACGTACATATATATTTAAATACTATTTGATCACTAATTTCTGTTTAAAAATTACAAACAAAATTTTTAATATGTTATTTATTGTTCTTCCTCAACAGGCTTTATATTAAATTGAATGACCTTAATTTCCTCATTATATGAGTGAAATTTTTTCTGAGTGTCATGCTATTTGAATGAAAAAGATATTTTAAAAAGTCACTACCGCGCGCATCATTCTGATTAAACTTTCTTTAAAACAATTCAACTTATAATTGTTTTAAAATTACTCGTAGACAATTAATGAAAGCAAGTAGTCTGCATGATGTATACTTTTATATGCTTTCTATGATTGAGGAATTAATTTTTGGTACAGACTGTTCTCACAAGAGTGAATTCGATAAGTGGAGTTGCCTATAAAGATGATCCTACCATTTTTGCATGGGAGCTAATGAACGAACCTCGTTGCCAGTCTGACCTTTCTGGAAAACCTCTCCAGGTCCTCTCTCTCTCTCTCTCTCTCTCTCTCTCTCTCTCTCTCTCTATTTGCGTAAACTTCATGTTATAAATTTCCTATGTATCGATTTCAGTTAGTTTCGTGTGTTGTGGTGAGTTCTTGACCCTTGATTGCACACAGAGAAATACATGAACACGGTACTCACAATTTTTATTCAAAGCAACTCAAATATTACAAAATTACAAAGATTTCACTCTCACACGCCTCTCAATCACGTCTCTCTCTCATTCTTTCCCAAACAACTCCCTTTCACTTTCTCTATATCTCTCTTTTTCTATGAACTCCCACAATTTCGCAAGTGGAGTGCTAGCCACTGATAGACTTCATATACTATCATGTATTTTTGACTGAGGTACAAGCCTCACTAAATACAAGTCGTACAACTAAAATTAATGAATTTGGCCGAGAAAAAAAAAAAAAAAAAACTCCCACAATTTCACAACATACAAAGATTTATGCGGAAGGGAAATCAACCACGTACATTAAAAACCACACAAATTAACTAGCTCTTTGATCCCAACCTTTCTCTTTGCTTCTCAATTCTACACCACACACAAACTCCACCTCTTAATGCTGATCATACATACATACATAACTGCATGCTATTGAATTTTGTACAGGATTGGATCACAGAAATGGCAGGTCATGTGAAATCCATCGACAAAAATCATCTTCTTGAAATAGGGCTAGAAGGGTTCTATGGGGATTCAATGCCAGAAAAGAAACAGTTCAATCCAGGTTATCAAGTTGGGACCGACTTTATTTCCAATAACCGAATTTCTGGAATCGACTTCACTACCATTCACCTCTATCCCGATCAATGGTGAATTTCTCGTTCACATAGCTATATATCATACATATAGCTTTTGATTTCCTTCAACTAGAGAAACAATAAGAGTTTTGGTGAGAACGTTGAATGTTCTCTAAGAATTGACAAGCTATAATAGGCTTTTCAAATACCAAATTAAACAAATTTTAGTTTGACAAATAAATGAAAAAGATGAAATCATACTACAACAAGTAATTTGCTATTTATTTGGTTACACTTGTTCAAGGTTTTAGAATCAGCCGTAACGGTTTTTGGAGTTCCGATACTGTTTCCCCCGATATACCTGCGAGAAGAAAAATTACATGCGTATCAACCGGTTCTCATTATGTATCGGTCTGTTTCCGATTTACAAACCATTCACGGTCACTACAATGATACTCGACAGTTATGCATGATTTTAGCACTATTTTTTTTTCTCGATTCACGGCCGTTACGGGGACACTCGACCGTTATGGATGATTTCAACACTAAATTAAATTTTTCTTCTCAAAAATGATATATATATAATTAATCTACTGCGACAACCGATTCTGGTTATGTATGTTCGATACTCCCAATTAATACTATTACCCTTCCACTACGTGTCCCGATACCGTTATTTAAAACCTTGCAGGGTTCCGGGGTCCGATGAAGAGACTAGGGCTGCATTTGTGGAGAAATGGATCCAAGCCCATATCCAAGACTCCAATTCAGTGCTCCGAAAACCACTCCTACTAGCTGAGTTTGGCAAGTCCTCAAAGTCAGCTGGGTACAATGTGGCCATGAGGGACAACTATTTCCAAGGCATATACAACACTATATATACTTGTGCTAGAAGTGGGGGCCCATGTGGAGGTGGGCTCTTTTGGCAACTCTTGGCCCAAGGAATGGACAACTTCAGAGATGGGTACGAAGTTGTTTTTGAAGAAAGCCCCTCTACTGCAACCATAATTGCTCAACAATCTCAGAAGCTCTCTGCTCTTGACTGATTATGTTGTGATCTTTCTTTTCCTTTTCGTGGTTGCTTAGTGAAGAAAAAGATACTCCATAGTTTTGTTGGCTATGCACTAATAATAAGTGGTTAATTTCTTAGTTTCAATGTAAGATACAGTACGTTCTTGTTGAACGGAACCGCTGCATGGGTGATCTCGGTCATGTCCAAAAATAAGTGCCTTTTGTATATGCCCTCAAAATATATTCCAAGTACAAGATCTAGTTATTTTGGGTGTCCTTCATATTACATTTACAACTAACTTCGAATTTATTCGACGCATCTTATGTTCTAGCTCTTTTGGGTAAAATAACACACGTACACAAATTCTTAATTACGTACAGAAGAATGTGCAAGTAGCATTGCTTTTTTGTTAATGTACATGTAAGGCATTAATCAATGTCGGAGTATCATTTTTTCCATGCAACTGACTCATTGACATATAAACAAAGGTACTAAAAAATAATAAAGAAACTTAAGAAAACATATCCTCATTGACATTTTCAACTTCCATACTTGGCCACTTTCACAAGTTTTAACCACAACTCTCTCTCTCTCTCTCTCTCTCCACATATTCTATTCCAACAATAATCCAAAAAGCAATTCAAACACGCTACTGGCTCTTCACTTCTCCAACGTTTTTTTTTAATCTGCAACAAGATTTTTTTATTAAAACTCAATAAAGGGTACTTTGAGAAGAGAGCCAAATACAAAGCAGAAAGCAAATTATAGGCTAGGAAAGAAAAGAAAACATCCAGCGAAATGCTGAATATTGTAGAGCAGCAGAGATGATTATGTTGCTCTAAGCTTAAAGTTGAAGTAGCCTAGTTAGGAAAAGTTAAAGATTGGTATTATGATCAGCATATATATGTGTATGGATAAGCCATAATGGAGCTACAAGAGTTGACATTCACTTTGGTTGGCATAAGATTTTCTTTTTTGGAAAGTTGGTCTGAGAGCAAGAATATAAGCACCAAATCTGTGACTATATATACTGCATGCAGCTAATACATTTTGTTCAACATATCAAATAAGAGATGATCATATCTTGAAAATCCAATGTAGCTTTGTCTGAGAGGCT
The DNA here is from genome assembly GCA_036023075.1 of Gaultheria prostrata. Lineage (NCBI taxonomy): Eukaryota > Viridiplantae > Streptophyta > Magnoliopsida > Ericales > Ericaceae > Gaultheria > Gaultheria prostrata. The sequence goes on from JAXBDA010001253.1 coordinate 45,759, forward strand.
TGCGTGAAGAGGTGGAGAGTCGATTGCAGCCAAGAATGATTTGTCGGCATTTTTTCGAAAGTTAACTATGATTTTCGACAAATTGTTCTTGGCTACGTTTGGCTCTCTTCTTCTCATGTAAGCCTCTAGGGAACCAACCCGCCCCCTGCATGCTATTAAAATCAGCCTTTATAATACCAGCTAACCAGGAGATCATATTTAGTTGTATGCATATCGAAAGTACACCAACCTACTTTCGATTGAATTTTATTGTGTGATTATTCATGATCAATATCTTTTTTCCGTTTGTTGATAAAAAATTAGTCATATCACACATGCAGTATATTATATACATTTGCAAGTAGACATGGTCAATTATGAAAATAATATTAATCCAGCATTCCTATTATATCTCAGGAAGCATTCTTACTATGTTTAGCGCAAATCAGGGTGGAAGGATGTTATGACAAGTAAGGTGATCACTTGATCCGATCCGATTGAGTTGAAAATTTTGGTTAGAAGGATGTTATGACAAGTAAGGTCACTTGATCCAATTGAGTTGAATTTTTTTGTTAGATAGCCTTAACTCTCTCTCTCTCTCTCAAAAACCTCTCCACCTTCCTCTCTTCTTCTCCCTTGGCAGCTAGGGTTTCTCTAGGTGGGGGAGGTGCACCGCCGTGCCTCCTCCTCCCCCCTCCCCTTCTCTTCTTCTATCCTTCTCTCTTTCCATCTCTCCTCCCACCATATCCCATTTTCTGATATTTTCTTCTTCTTCTATTTGCTCATGCAAAGAAATAACTAAATTAAGAGGTGAACTCTAACGCAAATATACAACGATACATGTATTTTTGCTCTATAATTCATTCCAATGACTCATTATATTTTGAAAACAATGTACGATAACCTCATTTGTAAAACTATCAACTCTCAAAAAGAAGAAAAAAACTTGAGAATTCTATGAATTTTAAGTAAGTTGGGACAATTTTTAGAATCTTTTGAGGGGGCAAAATTGCAAAATTTAGCTCAAGACTATAAAAAAATCCTTGTGAGAAATTGAAATGAAATGACCCATCTAGTCTCTAGGTAGCTCCGCCCATAGCAGCAAAGCGTGCAAATGGACGGCGGCATCGGAGCGATGGGCAACATCAGGGTCATGGTTCTCGATGTCTGGGTGTTCTTAGGTCGCTTTACCATTTGATAAGCGACCTTGTGTGGGATTCTCGGTCGGTGCTGAGGGCAGCTCTCGATGAGGTTTCTTCTTCTTGTCTCTCTCCTTCTCTAGTCTGTTTTTCTTTCGACCCCCTGACAGACCTTTGTGGGTCTATCGCTCTTCCCTGCCATGGCTGGTCGGTCTCCTCCTCCAAGTGCATCTCCGGCTGGTTTTCTGTTCAGATCTCTCCGGCTTCGGCTTAACGGCAAGGTGATGTGTTGGTGGGGGTGGTTACCATCGTGGTCTCCCGCTACAGTTGCTGACGGGTGCGGTGGTTATTGCTTAACGGCTCGGGGAGCTTCTGAGACAATGCGATTTGTTGGTCCTTGGCTCCGCCCCACTTGGGGTTGACCAGTGGTGGTTTGGTGGTGGTGGTGGTGGCTGTTAGGAGCTATAATGGATGTTTTGCGATTTGGTTTAGGGTTAGGTTTAGGTTTTCTTGGGGTTGGGCTTAGCCCACTTGTTTGGGTTAGGCACTTTGTGCTTTAATGTTTAATTTGGGTTTTGTAGGCCTTTGGGTGTATTTTTATTGTATTATCTGGACACTTTAGGCTCATGGGTGTTTGGGCTTTGCCTTCAGGGTGTTCCAACTTTTGGTTGGATCTTATTTTTCCTTTTCGATGTAACCTTTGTCAAGATTTTTTAATAAACTTTTGTTTCCGATAAAAAAAAATGGTTGGAATATATCTTATTTTTAGGGAAATGATTTTCACACCCCCCATTTTACATTCCGCACACACTCTCTCTTTCTCTCACAAATTGTATCTCCCCCTTCCCTCTAGAACACAAACAGCCGACTAGGGTTTTGCTTAGGGGGGATGCACCGCCTCTTCTCCCTCCTCTCCCTAGGCGGTTTTTCCTCCCCCCTCTCTCTCTCTCACTCTCTCTGCCTCCTTCTTCCTCTTCTTTTTTTTTTCTTTCTTTGTTTGCAGGTTTTGGAGATCTGATGCAGCTTTGGTGGTGCTTGCAGGGCCCCTCCTTCTCTCCTCCATTCCCCTCTCTCTCAGTGCTCTTCTTCTCCCTCCTTGGGTTCGGATCGACGTGGGCTGCAATGTTGGTTGCACCCTCCTCTGCCTAATAACCCGTCGATCCGGCTGCCGCTAGCTGAATCCTTGTTGGTTGTTTTCAGTTGGTGGCAGCGTGTTGGGTGTCGAGCTTGGGTGGTTTGGTGGTGGTTGGGTGTTGTAACGCCCCAAATTTCATAAACATAAATAATCACAGAATCCACGTGGAGGTCAACACCATCCATGGTCAAAGTCAAATTACATGTTCCAAGTCAACGAAAGTCAAAGTTTAGTGTCCCCGAATCGATTACATAAACCGTATAGTCTTCACAAATTTCTAGTCAAAATACTTAAATTACAAGTTAAACATTCATCTTTTTAAAAAATAGTACTAGTTGATGATCATGTAACTCGTTCTATGAGCTTTCAAAAAAGTAGTCATGCATGCACGCCACAAACCAAGTCATGTTCCTCCTTGCTGGGTACCTGAAAATTATAAGGGTGAGCTCACTAGCAGTAGCCCAGTAGGAAAACATCTATCTATTCTAAATGTAAATGAGATGCTCATGAGGTACAACAAAGGAAGGAAATTCAGCAAGAGTAACCAAAGAAGTCACGGAAAGTCGAACATAGGAGAGTAGTTCAAGATTCGTCACATTAGATCAACAATCACTCCGTTGTGTCCCAAACATACCACGTGTACCACTCATGCTCTCTATACACCCTCATCATCCGTCTTATTCAATTATTCCGTTCAAAATAATCCAGGCATACCATAAAGGTCTCGTGTCACTCCGGGCATGTCATATAGGCCCCGTGTCACTCCGGGCATACTCTTTCGGGCCCCGTGTCAATCTTTTCATCATTCAATATCATTTCATGCTCAATCAATTCATTTAAGTGTCCATGCAATAACTCAACTCAAATCAACGCTCAAAAACCTTAGTTCGCTCGATAACCGTCAACTCGCGTCATTAAGTGTCAAACCCGTCACTTGAACCCAAGGGAACTTAAGAACTCAACAAATATCTTTCATGATGTTCGTGGTAGGTATCTCAAAGTGTTTCAAGTCAATAAGAACAAGTATAGCACATACGTTACCCGATCGAAGGCCAAAAGGGTCAAAATTGGCCAAAGAGGAGTTGGATTGATCCACAGGAAGAAGTGGATCGGTCCAATGTGGTCTGTTCCAAAAAAAAAAATCAAAGTGGATCGATCCATGAGCAGAATTGGATCGATTGGATCGATCCAACTGGGTTACGAGCCATTTTGAGCACAACTCAAGGGGATTTTTATGGGTTTTGGTTCAAGGGTTTTGTGAGAGCTTTGGAGGGTGAGTTAGGCCATCAACTTAGGATTCAACATAACCACAACATAATGGGTTATCACATAGCTTGATTCACAAATTTTTCGCAATTCAAAAGAGAGCAAAATGAGGCACAAATCAATGTTCAATCAAATAAAGCCAAATCAAGAGGGCATCCATGAATTGGAGTAAATGTTCAACAAATTGACTTGGGGATCATACAAGAGGATATAGAACATATGTTTCACCACCAATTGACTAGAAAATGATCTCATGAGGGATTTCAATAAGAATACAAGAGAACAAGCAACACTAGGAACACACCCACAAACAATCAACATATTACATTGAGAATTGATAGAGATTCCCCTACCTCTTGGGATTTTGACTAGAAATCACCTCCAAGTATGAAACCCTAGCTCTAGCTCTAGCTCCAAACACCAAGCAAGATTCTTCAAATACCGAGGTGAAACGAAAGCACCAACGCGTAGATCTCGAGATTTTAGGAAGCTTTTGTGAAGGAGTCAAGGTTGGAAGTGAGGGATTGACTCCGGTTGGTGTGGATTGAAGTTGGAGGAGTTATGGAAGAGAGAAGAGGAGGGAGAGAGGGGCCGGCCAAATGGGGGGGGGGGGGGGGGGGGGAAGGGAAGTGGTATCTCTCTCTCTCTCTTCTCACACACCACACAACACAACACACACACACACACACACACATCTCATGTAATTACACCTCAAGTCCAAATGTGACTTGTGTAAATCAAACACACCCCAATCAACATATATCTCACCAACACTCCAATACTTAGTCAATTTCATCATTTTTCATCAATTCCTCACATTACCCCATTGTTATTTTGAAAAAAATAAATATGAATTTCCGGGTCTTCACAGGTGTGGTGGTTGTGGCGGGTCATCTTCATGTGGCCACCGGTTGTTGGTTGTTGGGCTACTCCGGCTTTATGCCTAACGGCAATTTGCTCGTGTTTTGGTTGGGGTTTTCTGGGTTTGCAAGATGAGGTTTTTCATGGCGTTTAGCGGTGTCGAATGATTGGTTGGCAGCGGCGCAAGGCAGGGGGATGAGGCGGTGACGCTGATTGGCTGTTGTTGCTAGGCGCGTTAGGGCTTCTTCTGGTGTTTTAATTCTTTCTATTTTGGGCATTTGTGGCCCATTAGGTGTGGGCTTGGCCCAATTGGTGTGGGCTTTGGCTTTTTAGGTGTCTTTAATTGGTTTCTTGTCAATCGAGGTTTGGGTCTTGGATTAGGTTTTGGATTATTTGAAATCATTGTTTTCTCCTTATTCCTTTTAGTCATTGTATCTTTTTCGATGATTAATGAAACTTTTTTTCTGTGCAAAATTTTTTTTTTACATTCCACACTCCTTTTTTTTTTTTGTCTTTATCCACATGAATTTACAATATTGTCCTTTTTGCATACACATTTTTCACACATCCAAGGGTTTGTAAATTCATGTGGATAAAGACAAAAAAAAGAGTGTGGATTGTAAAATAGAAGGTGTGAAAATTATTTCCCTATTTTTAAGCCAGATTTACACATTTGGCCTTACTGTTCATTAATTCTGGCTCCACTCCTTATGCTTACCGTTTACCGATAAGTTTTATTTAGTTAATTGTTTATGGTCAGGAAATTTGTGATAGAAATTGAAAAGGGAAATATAATAGATAGGAAAAGAAACTTCCACTGAAGTTTTACTTTCCTCTTACTGATTGAGGCTACATTCTTTCGTCTTTTTTATTTTTCGTGTTTCTTTTTTAATTTTTTTTTAGATTCGCGATATGTATTTTGAATTAATCATCTGTCTTAACGAAAGGAGTCTAAAAAAAATTATTACAAAAATAAAAAAAAATTCACTAAAAATGAAAAAAGTACCAAGCAATTGTCTTTTTATCTAAAGTGTCACCTCGTATAATTTTTCTTTTTAAACTTTGGTCCACATTTTTCTACTTTTCTGATTCTTCTTGTTAACACGAATGATTAATCTAAAAAATTGCAACGAAAAGCTAAACAATGAAAAAGAAGAATCAAGATCGAAATTCGAAACTAATTAAGCTCAAAGATTTACACTTTTTCCCTTTTGGAGGATTCAGGAAATCTAAGTTCATGTCATGAATGATGTATTAACAAGTCAATTTTGGTCTGATGTGTTAAATCTTGGGGTCGGTTTTCTGGAAGTTGCCAACGTAATTAATGATTAATCGAGAAATATTGAACTAATTAATTCTAGAAGTAATACATGAGAAATTTTATTTAATGAAATTGACTATTGATATAGCAATTCAGCCTCCATTCATACGTTACCAAATATTACAACTTACCATTTCGTAATATTCAGCTTTAAATTCAAATGGTACATTTATGAAGTTAGACCAATTTTTCCTCCAAGGCGACTCACAATCCAGGTACACAGTGACAGGATGCACACAACCATTTATATTCAAATTCGGGTTAGTTTCTTGTTTGCTAAAATGAGAAATCGCATAAGAGTTGAGTTTTAAAAAGGATTGATAAAATCATTTTGTGTTCTCATTAGATAAAATCAATTTAGTGTATGAAAATTTAAGGAGGGTTGGTAAAATTACTGGGATAGATTTTAGCAAATGAGGAAAGATTTTATCAAACGGGAAAAAGACCGCAAAGCCCCTTTTGTCTATTAAACAGAAATTTAGGGACCATTACTGTAATATTACCCTAAAATAAAAAGAAGGTTAGGAACTTGTCTTAGAGCATCTCTAGTGACCTAAAAATTGTTTGCTAAAGTATACATCTAAGCACATGTGTGAGCCTATTTTATGTGCTAATAAGAACTTAGGTAGCTAGCTAAGGAAGAATGCACTTTAATGGGCTACCTATAATGTTCATTATCTTTTAGAGTGGGACCCACTTTAATGCACTTGGTCCCACAAAATTTTCCTTCTCCATCCCTTCTCTCTATCTCTCTCCTCTTTCTCTCTCCTTAAGTCCTTCCCCAAATTTAGGTAGTGACTTGAGGCACTTTAGGGAGTGAGGGGTGCCACCTAGGATTTTAGGGAGTCAATTTTTGTGCACTAGAGAGCATTTTTTAAGTTTTTCTTAGTTACCTAGGTAGGGTACTTTGGGGTACTCTTTTAGGTAGTGCACTAGAGATACCCTTAGGAGTGAGCTTATTTTCCAGGAGTAAGTAGGAACACCAAAGTGAAAATAACAGATTTTGGTTGGGTTTGGACTTTGGAGAGGCATTAATCCAAATGCAATCTGATGAGGTAATCAATACAAATAACAAAAGAAATAACAATAACATCAACAATTAAAAATACAAATAAAATCAGGCCTAAATATCCTATCCAACAACAAAAATTCCATGAATTGTTTTCTAACTAAATTCGAAGTCAGCGTTGATAATTTCGAACAAATTTTTATGAGAATTGATATGAGTTTTTCAACGCCAGCAACAGACCCAATTGGGCCATTAGAAATTTGTCATGTCATTAACTTCAGACGTTCGGGATTACTCGAGGTATACGTGAGTTGACTTTAGACAGTCGATCGTAAAATAGTAAAGAGTTGTGAGGATTAATTAAACGTGTAACCTTCATTTTCCTTACGAATTAATGTATCGTTGGAGTTATAAAATGGAATAATATATCCAGATCAATTTCAATGTACAGTCAGTTCTTGCAGTAATTTTACATAGATATCATTTGAAAAACGTATCATACTCTTTTTATTGCATTCAGATGGATTATGTTGATTGATAAGATGAAAAAGCAAAAGACAGGATTTTCATTCATTATGCATTAAAGACTGATATTTAATTTTTTTTTTCTGTCTTCGTAATTCTACTTTTACAAATTCAAGATTCCAATAATATATACAGTCTTAAAGTGGCGTATTAACGTCTCATAAAAAAAAATATGAAACAACATGCAATGGCTGATCCAAAATTATTACCAAAGAGAAGGGGCCAAACTGAAGTATAAATTTTCATTGAGAAAAATGGACTCCTCCTTATAATATTTTTTCTCCATGTATAGGAAATTAAATGTGTAAATTGTTCTGACCATTTATTTTAGTAATTAAAAATCCTAATGCTTGTAGATCGTTATGTTTTATGAAACAATTTAGAGAGATTAAAAATCAAGGTAAAATTGTCAGAATTAATGGTCAAACGCTTTTTTATTTAGAGACTACTTTTTTTACTATATTACATCTATTTAAATAAAAATAGATTTTTAAATAAATAATATGAGAATTTTGGACTAGCCACTTCCACGCGTGACAATCTCCTCACTTTTATTGGTGGAGAGGGAGTTAATCCCAATGAAAATAGTAATTAATGTCCTTGACCAAAAATCAATTGATCCCACAAAGTCAAAACCTACATTATTACTCCCTCCGTCCCCAAATTTTAGTCTCAGTTCTATTCTAACCCGAAAAAAAAACTATTTATAACTTTGAATCGATAATGAATTATATATTCAATATGGATCTTGTTTGATAGATCTCAATTAGTTCTATAAGACAATGGTTTTTCAAAATCACGTAAAATAATGTAAATTACGAGATATAATCAATTGAAAAATAGCACGAACTCCCAAAAAGGACCAAAATTTGGAGACAGAGGGAGTAATTACCAATAAAAGTGAAAGTATTATTGACCATCTTTTTAAACTAGCTAGCTAGTGTGAAGAAAACTACACTCGTGCATATCAGTTCTCATCTACATAAACCCATTAGAAAGGGCTCATCCGCACCCTCAACATGCAGTTCTCCCTCTCCGTCTCCCAGTGGAGACAACAGAGATTTGGGTAATCTACTTTTGAACTAAAATCTTATATATATGAGTTGGCCGCGAACCAATTCCTTGAACATATCAAAACCCTTAGTTTTGTTTTAGGGATCAGATCTAGCTAGCATTCAACCATGCTGGGAAATGTAAGATTTTTTTTCATTTTCTTGGCTCTTGTTATTCTATTGCAACAGGGACAAAGCAGCCAAGGGTTCATTGAAACAAGTGGAACCCATTTTGTGAAGGATGGGAGGAGATTGTACATTAATGGGTTCAATGCATATTGGTTAATGTACATGGCATCTGATCCTACAACAAAAGTGAAGGTAACAAACACTTTCCAACAAGCTTCAGAAGAAGGGATGAATATTGGAAGAACTTGGGGTTTTAGTGATGGTGGTTACAGACCCCTACAGTCCTCTCCAGGCACTTACAACCCAGATATGTTCCAGGTACATATACAAATACACAGTCATGATCTCTTGAGGACTTCCTCACGGATCCTTCCGTGAAGACGACCCCTAGTTTTCACTTTCCCCATCAAATTTTGACGATCCGAACAGTTCGATGTGTTTAAAACGTGTTTTTAAGGGTCTATGCTCGAAATCATAAAAAAAATGACCGGAAAAAGGCTTGATCCGAATAAAGTTTTTATCAAAAACTGTCCAGATCCATATAAAGTACTGTACTAAATGTGTAATATGTGACACTATTTTAGTAGATGTCATAACACATGTATTGTATATATATGTTGTTGTTTCTTTCAGGGATTAGATTTTGTGATCTCAGAGGCGAGGAAATATGGAATTTATTTAATACTCAGCTTGGTTAATAACTGGGATGCTTATGGGGGCAAAAAACAATATGTGCAGTGGGCAAGAGAACGAGGCCAATCCTTGAACAATGATGATGACTTTTTCACTAATTTTGTTGTTAATGGATACTACAAAAATCACGTGAAGGTAAATTCGGTAAAGATCATGATTTATTTATATTCCCGAAGAAAACATGCATAGAAAAATCAACACGTGCGGAACCACGTTTTGTAGGATGTGAGTCTAGATTTTACCCCTTCGAAGCAAAAAAGACACTTACCGTTTTAAAGAACAATGCTACATATACAACTATTTCAATTCCAATAATTTACAATTCAATCACATACATGTGAGACCTACACACAATTATGGGTATAAGCCCCACGTGCATGTGAGTAGGTTGTAAATTATTGAAACCGAAATGATTGTATAAGTAGCATTTTTGTTTAAAATTTTAGAAATTATATCCATCTTTTATGTTTGCTCTCTCTCTCTCCTCTGAAACTTGATCTGAGTAATTAGAAACTCTCAAATTCGGGAAGATACAAATGTGCATGCCAAAATGAATAATGTTTTAAGGAGCATAACATTTTGATATAATCAGATGCCAATCCCTTTGTTTCTATTTGTTTGCCCAATTTTTTAAAAAAATTCATCTTATAAGGGTTTTTTTTTTTTTTTTGGAGTTTTCAAAGACTAGTTTAACGGCTTCGTGCGTTGCACGAGTGTGATGTCCGTATGTATTTTGGTTTACAAACTCTAAGGACTCAAATGCGTAAGCAACAAACTCTAGGGACTCAAATCCGTAATTTAGCCATACATAGCCAAAAGACCAAAAGGGCATAGCAATATGGCATAATTACAAGAAAACCAATGGGGCAATTTCCAATTGGAGGGCAAAATTGGCAACAAGTGGCAATTGACCAAACACCAAAATTGATTGGCCTCTCTTTTATAAGCCTCCATGGATGGATACCCTTTACCTTTTTACTTGCATTTAATGAAAGTTCACTTTATACAATGCACGATTTTGAAATTTGTTTTCAATACTTCTTTGAATATAGGGCAGAAAATAAATTCTCACGAGTCAACTTAAAATTGGATAAATATTTTGAAAAAATACAGAAGTCCAAAAAATAAGAGAACAAATTAAGATGGAGGGAATTACCCAAAAAATTTAAGATGGAGGGATGATAAGGTTAAACTATATTTGTTGTTTTTATCCGATCACAGATTTTCATTTCAATTACAATGGCACTACCTTAAAATGCAGGTTGTGCTAACAAGAGTGAATTCGATAACTGGTATAGCATATAAAGATGATCCCACCATCTTCGCATGGGAGCTGATGAATGAACCTCGTTGCCCAACTGACCTCTCTGGAACTGCTATTCAGGTCTCTCTCTCTCTCTCTCTCTTTTTTCTCTCTCTCTCTCTCTCTCTCTCTCTCTCTCTCTCTCTCTCTCTCTCTCTCTCTCGAGTTTTCTACATGCAGATGTATTGAATCATCACATTGACTTTTGGTTTCTCTATGCTTATAAGCAACAATTGGAAAAACAAGTATACATCAATTGAAACCGTGGCATCATCGCATTGGTGAATTTCTCCGTACTTATACAGTGATAGTACACGTCACAATGTATCACGACTATATACAATATCTATTTTCAGTTAGGGGTGTTTCCGTGTGTTAAATTTGTGGAGCAATTTGAGTAGGAAAAGTAAAAGGAAAAGGGAAAAGAAAAAGAAAAGGACATGGAAGTCATGAATCTATCTCTTTTTCAATTTGTTTCTGAGAAAGTTGTCAAGAAAATCCATTAATTTATGTTTGGCTGCCTCAGACAAAATCTCTCTCTCTCTCTATATATATATATATGATAATAGAATATTAATTTGTGTGCATACTTTACTTTCATTTTGTTTTCTCGTTGCAACTATGAGATTCAAACATAGCCAAGTCACTAGCTAGCAAGGCATGGTTTTTTTTTTACATATGCTGATTATTGTTTATTTGATAATTTAATCATTTTTAATTCAGTATCCTACATTGTATGTTAGATAGTTTGATGGAGTAGTTCTTAAACAGGATTGGATAACAGAAATGGCCACCCATGTTAAGAGCATTGATGAAAATCATCTCCTGGAAATTGGACTGGAAGGATTCTTTGGGGAATCGACCAAAGAAAACAATCCTGGAAACCAAGTCGTTGGGACTGACTTCATTTCCAATAATCAGATTCCTGGAATTGACTTTGCCACCATTCATCTCTACCCTGATCAATGGTAACTTAATTAATCTTCATACCTAGGACCTAATTAAATGCATATACATACATACATACATACATACATCATAATATTATACTAGGGCAGCAGGGTCATTCATATCTATAAAGGTACAATATGTATACATTTATAGATTTCTTTTCGAAGAAAAAGATGATGGGATTTTGTATCATGATATATATAGGATGCAGGGTTCGAATAACGATGAGCAATCTGCATTTGTGGAAAAATGGATTGAAAACCATATCACAGACTCCAACTCACTACTCAAGAAGCCAATCCTCCTCACTGAATTCGGCAAGTCATGGAAATCAGTAGGGTACAGTGTGGGTGCAAGGGACGAGTACTACCAGAATATTTACAACACCATATTCAATTGTGCTACAAGTGGGGGCCCATGTGGAGGTGGGCTCTTTTGGCAACTCATGGCCCAAGGAATGGACAACTTCGGAGATGGTTATGAAGTTGTGTTGGATCAAAGCCCATCAACCGCAACCATTATCTACCAACAGTCTCAAAGGCTTTCAGCTCTTAATTACTAATTAAAGAAGAAGCTTATTTTACTCACAGTATGAATTACGAGGGTTATGAAAATATGAATAACAGTACTCTTATCTTATATATGCACTATTAATATGTTCTATTAATTAGAACTAAATGGTTATCATAGATGAGACACATACATTACAATGGAATGATTGATGAATGCGCGCGACAAAATATGGGATTTACATTTACTAATCGTATAGCATGTACATACTTTTGCTTTAATCTGTTGATCAATATTGGGTTATTTAAGACTGAGCAAATGAAAATATTGCAAAATAAATAAATAAATAAAATGTAATGTTTGCCTCATGTAACAAGTTGCCGATTTGGAATTGAAAGCAGGTTTCTCTATCCAAATTTAGAAGGTAGCACAAGATAAAACAAAAAAACAAAAAAACAAAAAGGCCCTTGGGAACTAAGGTGACCTCATTTCTTGAATATTTTGAAGAAGCTAAAGTGTTTTCAGTGATGGATTGATAATATGAGCCACTTAAAGTAATTATCCTATATTACTTGGGTAATGGACTGTGAGATCACTTAGAGTAATTGTCCTCTATTACTTGGGTATGGACTGTGAGACCACTTCATAACATTGTTTTAAGTTGGATATAAAATTTTCATAATTTTGTAAGGCATCAATATTAAAACCATTCGATAATTATTCACTACAACAAATTTCACCATTGCCGAGTAAAAATTTACTCGGCAAAAGTGGTTTTTTAGTCACTGGAAACCATTACCAGCTAAATTATTTAGTCGGCAGTTTACTCGGTGAAGGAGACTCGGTGAA
>JAXBDA010001254.1:0-52500 GCA_036023075.1 Gaultheria prostrata
AGTAAGAGATAGACAAGAGAGAGAAAAAAAAAAAAAAAAAAGCAGCCAGGGGAAGGAGAGAGAAAAAATAAAAAAATGGGTAGGGAGTGAATAGTGACTCCCTAAATGGGAGGGTTTTTAGGGAGGCACTATTCATTTTTGTATTTTAGGGAGGGGTTTAGGGAGTCTCTTGGAGCCTAACTTTGGGGTTTGACTCCCTAAAATAGGAATGAGAGTCAATTTAGGGAGTTTGTTGGGTTCTCTTAATCCATCAAAATTGGTTGTCAAATTGAGAGGTAGAAGGCAAGAATTAGGGAAGTGGAACTTTTCAAAACTCAAATTTTTCTCCAGGTAAGCAGAAACAATGAGTGAATTCATCAAAAGACAAGGAAAAAGAAGAGAGACGAAGGAACAAACCTGGAGAAGAATTTCGCAGGAAATGTAGCTTTTTTCGTCAAATCAAAACAGTAGATCGCGTGGTTCCGGTGCGATCTGTGATAGAATCTCCAAAAAACTGGTGAATTCCTCGGTTTTTGCAATCGAAAGCTTCCAGATTTCACATCGACCAATACGAATCCTCGTTCTCGTCTAAAACGAACAGACACAGAAACAGACACACACACACACACACACACAGAGAGAGAGAGAGATAACGGTGGAAGTTGCAACTGGTTTTGGATTGGTGATCAAAACCTATGACTGTGGAGGTGTTTCTTTACCGGTAGTGCGTGGCTGCGCTGCTCTCACAACGAGAGAGAGAGATGGTTAAAGGCAGCGAAAGCGACAAAAATGTGGGGGGTGCAACGAATTTGGTGTCTGGCTACAAGTCACGATAAGGCCGTCCTTAGATAGAGACCACTAGACAAGACATAATCTAATTTTTTAATTTTTTCAAATCGTCATTCCTAGTCTATACTACTCACTCCGTTTCAAAATAACAATCCACTATGAAAAATCGTGTCAGTTTTCAAATCAAAAAATGAAATACTTCCGTGTATTATTATTTTTCGAATTTTTTTGCACCATACACGGAAGTATTTCATTTTTTGATTTGAAAAGAGGCAAGAGAGAGAAAGTGTTCGACTAACAAAAAACAGTTTATTCCAAAAATTCAAGACAGGTCATTCTCTCACAATACATTACATAAAGGGTCTTGCTAACGTGTGCCCAATGGGCACACAATAAACACATAAACAAACAAAGAAACACACTCCAATACACATTTTACACTTTTCAATACACTTTTACGTATCCCTATACACTTTTCACACATTTCAATACACTTTTTCAACCTTAACGTGTGTCTGGGCACACGTTAACATATTCCTTACATAAAAAACCACAAAAAGCCAAATTATTTTAAAAACACTCTTAGTGGAACACCCCTGTGTTGTTCGGTTTTCAAATGACCTTTCTGGATGGCTCATTTCACTGGACTGAATGGATCCACCTCTCAACGTACTCATGCACACGTAGCACCCGCCGTTAGCACCAACTTGGCCTGAAGTTGGAGCGAAGCACAATAGAAGGTGGAGTGTTGGTAGAGAGTTGTATACCTTTTAGGGTTCCTTCTCTTTGCTTATAAAGGCCATCTTGACTTGGGCTTCAAGCTCAATGAGAGATTAGTCATTTTAGCTCGGATGACGTCATATCACATCATGAGCCAAGTACATTATCATTGCCTCCAATCACTGCATGACACGTGTTGTAACGGCTCGGCTGTCGTCACAATCACGTGAGGCAAGCTGTTACGTGCACATGGCTCGTCACGAGCCATTCATGAGCGGTAACCGCCTCTGATGACATCATCTGTGATGTATTATATGAACTGCCTCTCGTATTCATCGCGAGTCATCGCTAATTGGGCGACTCGTTCGAGTCATTGCTAGTTCGAGGCAGATCAATCTTGACTCAGCCGAAATGCTGACTCATGCCAATTCGTGCCATCTCGGTATGGCTCCATTGGGCTTGGATAACGACTCGGCCCATCGTAGCTTAAGAATGGGCTTTGCTCGGTTTGGTACTTAGGCCTTTGGTCCAAACCAACCTTGACTCTTTTCGTCCGTTATATATCAACCCACTACACCCCCTAAATATATAATACATATCTGCCTATACCTCTTTGGGGACCTAATTTTGGGCCAAAATTTGGGGGCTTAAGTCGTCCGCCTTAGCTCAGGGCCGGCCCTAATTACATGGGGGATAGAGGGAATGAGACTCAATCCCGAGATATAGCGTGGGACATCCAAGAGTTTTAGTGCATGAACTAGCCACCACTTGCAGGAAATTCCCTCTTTGACGTAGAAAACCTCTTTTGTTCTCTTCAACAAAAAAGTCATGCAAATTATAACATCCACTATGCTCTTAACTCATCTGTAGTATCGCTTCTACGCGAAAGGTCTATGGTTCAAGTAGATGCGGGCGCATAATTCATTATATGGGGAGACTGAATCACAAATATTCATAAACTAACAACAAAATATTGTCCTCATATATTGGTACTAGTTTAACGGCTCCGTGCGTTACACGAGTGTGATGCCTGTGTGTATTTTGGTTTACAAACTCTATGGACTCAAATGCGTAAGCAACAAACTCTAGGGACTCAAATCCGTAAAGCAACAAACTCCAGGGACTCAAATGCGTAATTTAGCCATACATAGCCAAAAGACCAAAATGGCATAGCATTATGGCATAATTACAAGAAAACCAATGGGGCAATTTCCAATTGGAGGGCAAAATTGGCAACAAGTGGCAATTGACCAAACACCAAAATTGATTGGCCTCTCTTTTATAAGCCTCCATGGATGGATAACAATTTTGAGGAAACCTTCTTCCATAATTTGTACAACCAAAACTTAGAATATCTACCAATAATTGAATAATTGGGAGGTGTGCGGAGATCCGAGCCCCAGCGTGCAGCCCTTTTGTCCACCCCTGAGTCCGAGTCTGGAAAAAGTCATCTTTGATTATTAATCCATTATTTTGTTCTCATCCCCTGATATACAATATGAGTAAAAGAAAAGACCTGGTGTCATTGTCATAATTTAACAAAGCTTTTGACGATATCCAATCAATTTAAGTTTAAGCACAGACGACAAACACATAAAAAATCTACAAATTAAATTGATGGATTTGCGTCACATAAAAAATCGGAATTGGGGATTCTGTAGTGCGGTGCCGCCTTACATGGTTGTAGTGTGGCATCCGAGCTGTTGATCGTGCAATTAACGATTCAGATTTTATTTTAGCATTTGCACAATCTAAGTCGTCCATTGTCTTTGAAATCCGAGCAATTGATTACCAAGATTAACGACTTATGTGCTGCACTACAAACTACAGGATCCCTCGATCTAGGATTATCATTACTTACAATTGTATTAGGATTTAGGGTTATGAGAATTCCTCCTACTACAAACAAAAATGAACAAAGATATAGCGAAATTCCTAATCAGCAGACCCGAATTTCACGATCTTTGTGTATAAGAGCATCCCCAAATAATAGTATGTGTTAGAGTTTATTGGGTAGAAAATGAAAAAATAGTCCATTTGACATCGGAAAAAAAAAATGGTCCCCATTTATCTCTCTCTACCACCCGACCCCTCTCTATGGGATTTTTCTACCATGCCCCGTTAATATTAACCTTTAGATTGAGAGTTATGTAAATCTAAATCGTTAGATCAAAACCATCCACATGCAGTCACCATCCACCTGCAGTCATAAAATGTGATAAGTGTAGCCATATATCATGGTAAGTAAAGTAAACCCAGTTTCTATGGTATTTTTTCTTTTTTTTTTGGAGGAAAAGCACAAAATCATTCCATTTTAGCGAATCTACCTTACTTTTTTGGGTGATTTTGATGTAACAGCTTAGACTTACATAACCCTCCACTTAAAGGTCCATATTTAATGATGCCCACAAATCACACGAGGGGCATGGTAGTTCTAATTACAGATGAAATCAAAGTATCAAATACAAGATTTAGCAGACACAAATGGGAACGTCAAAAAGACATATTACCTGATTAACAATTTTCTGAAAAATAGCAGTATATAATTCACCAAAACGAAAGCTGCAATGGAATGTTCCTTCCACTGAAACTTACAACAAATAGTCAACTATTTGTTATTATGCTCATCGAACACGTGATCATGCGGTAACTTTGTACACTACTTTAATAATCCGGTTTATTCTTTTGTGTCCTGCTACGTAAATCATTCGAGAAAAAACAAAACGGCTATCAAAGCTGAGTCCTGTGATCAGAAAACAGTTAAGAGTACCTTTGGTTTCCATCAAACAATGGTCACCTTCTACTAACAGAACAGAAATTAGCTCAAAAACAGAATTTCATTAAACCATAACCGGGGGGTAAATTTTCCCATTCCATTGTGAATATGATGATTCCATAGATGCAGTTCAAAATCAATCACAGCAAGAAACTATAACAAGTTCAACGAACACAATCCATGATCGGAAAATCATTACTGGAGCTCTTTCCCCGAGACTAGGTTCTTATCGAAGAAGATATGAAGCGCAAATTCACTTGCTCTTTTTAACTTCTTTATCATAATCATTGATTAGTCTTTCTACATCTTTCCAGAAGATGCCCTCCACCAAAACTCCATCCTTTGTGAACCTGCAACAACGTGTATATCAGAAACACGGCCAGAACATATCAATGCACTTAGGAAATCAGACAAGCGAAGCTATTTTGAGAGAGAGAGAGACCACTGGGTGACACTCTTGGTAAATTCCACGGGAGGCCTTGCAGAAATGGATTTGGGATCTGCACTTGCTATGGTAAGGGTGTACTTATCTGAGAACCTGGGCAACTTGGAAGAGACGACCAGCCCTGTGGTGGTGAAGGATCCCTGAAAATAGATTTGAATGAACTGTTTGTCAAACAAATTCATATTTTCAAAAATCAGAGAATGCAGTTTAAAGATATGTAGGTTTGGTTTAAAGCAAAAACCATTTGATAAAAAGACCATATAAATTTGAGTAGGAGCTGAAAGTAGATGAAATTTATTTCAGTCAGACCATCTCTTAGTTTCCCTCCATTTCAAATGACTCGTTAATGTTTATTTATTCTTCAAGGGATGCAACTAAAGAGAAGGTTAACAGTCTAAGGTGATTCAACATAGACAGATGGTTGGAACAGCTCACGCTCTAGCTAAGAGTGTATTATGTGATTTGTGTAATGAATGGTTAAAGTTTCTGTTGCTCAAAAAATTAAAAAAAATTAAAAAATAACTACATGTTTAGGTCATTGTGCTTTTGTTACTGACTTCATGGTATTTAGTAACAGCAGTAGCCGACTCAATGCCTGTAGAAAACATCAGTTTCTATTTAGGTACTGCCAGATAAAGCCGAGTATTAGTAGCAGCATTATTTCTGTTATTTCCATTTAAGATGTGTAAAACTATGTTCTTTAAATGGTTAACTATATTATTGCACCCTCTAAATGCCGCACAAACACTGAAGTGCTTGTAGGAATCCAAAATTAGAGGGTGACCATCACATGCCGAATCATATAGTGTGAATTGGGGTTTCTGAAAGATACTTAAAGTTATACAACAATGGTATGGGTACACCACTCATGCACACCAAACTGACTCTTACACGGAAGAGTCAGCTTGGTGGTGCATGAGTGGTGTACCCATCGCATTGTCCAAAGTTATATTACGCCATTATGGAGTATACAAACCACATGAGGACAGCTTCGAGCTGATATTATAAGTAATGCTGAAGAGAGTGCACATAAAAGTGACAAAACGTGTAGCGAACAGAAATCCTTTTTTTTTTTTTTTTGGGAGCAACAGAAACATAATCATTACACTTGTCACATAATACACTCTTAGCTAGAGCATGAGCTGTTCCAACCATCTGCTTATTCTTCGAGGGATGCAAATAAAGAGAAAGGTTAACATTCCAGTACTAATGTCAGATCTCGCACCCAGACAAGGGGGTGTAACATGCATATGATGCTACCTACCGACACTTCTTGCACAACTCTGTACATTTAAGAATGTCGTTTCTCATATGTCTTAGTTATGTTGCATAATAACTAGAAACTAAGTTTATTGTCTTTTTTACACTGATAAAAAAAAAAACAGAAAACATTTCATCCAAAAAATAGTACAGAGTACGATCTCTTTTGTTGAGTCTGGGTGCCCTAGAGTTACGAGTTTTTAAAGGTCCACCACTGGAATTGATGAATTTGATGTAATGTAGAATGGAATTTAAGATCTCGTAAAAGAGGAACTGTGAGAAATGTATCAAACGCATATCCTTGAGACCGCAAGAAACAGTGCATACACAAGTAAAAGACCAAAGGACATTGGCAGGCCCAACACCTAGAAATTTAAACAAACCCTCAATACAAAGAGGAACACAAACTGAAACAGTGAAGTGTAACAGATTGTCTTCACAGTGAATCCAAAGAAAATCTCAACCATAAGCCAAGTAAAACTTACAGCGGGAGGATGCGTAAACATAATCGCATTCTTTTCCTTTGTGTGAATAATCAGCTGCAATATTACATTGAATACGATATACGTATACCAGCGTCAAGGATGTGCAACACCAATTACAATTGCCATACAGAACATATCGTACACAAGCAGACTACAATATTATAAATGCCACCTTTTCTATTCTCCATCACAAGAGAAAGAGGGCAAGCTGAGGGAAACTTAACCCACATCCGATAAGCTATGTGCAAGTTCTGTTTCCGTGATCGAAATCGCTTATTTTGTTTAACTTAGCTTGTTAGGATACCATGCAAACATTCAGTTCAACCGATAGTAAATACTTTATCACAAAATACAATTTTGCTCCATCAAATTCTAAACCCAGGAATTTGAATATTTGATCAAATACTTATCGATATATGATTGAGCTAAATGTTTGATCTCCTAACAAATCAATTTATACAAATTAAACAAGTCTTATCGTAGAAAAAAGACTCGCAACATAGCTCAATCAATTTGGGTGAAGTTACCCTCACCCAAGACAAGGTGTCAACAAATTGTTCCCAAAGAACGAGCAACTTGGCTCATTTGAAACTACGTAAAAGGAAATGGATTATGGACACAAAATCTCCATAAAACAATAATTCAAGCCGGCATTGCAATATATAATAAAAATAAAAATTTAATGGAAAAGAAGAGGATGTTTCATTTCTACCATCCCTCAGCAGCCAAAAAGGATCGACATGAACACCCCCTTGGATTGTGAGAAAGGGTGTCATAAGGCAGGGTAAGGATCCAATTGAAAAGAAAATCATTTTCATACTTTTCTCTCATTTGTCGCAAAATTACTCAATCCAAAGGAATGATTTGGCAAGAAACTCTAATCTTTCTTATCTTTTCTTATCAAATCCCCCACTCCAAAGGGGCTAAAGCAAAAACGAATACGAAAGCAAAACAACGCCAGGAAAAAGGATATAAGATGATACAGCCGATGAGAAAATTGCGATTCTCGGGAAACTTCTTCCAGTAAAACTGAGCGACGAGAGCAATTGCGATGATGATCGTTCCAACAAACAACCTAATGTTACTCAACCTCACATCTTCAACGAATCCACGGCTCTTCACGATCTACCAACCAAAATCCACACATAAATCTTACGATCTGGTATAAATCCACGAATCATGAGAGAGAGAGAGAGAGAGAGAGAGAGAGAGAGAGAGAGATGGAAAAAAGAGAGAGAAAGAGGGCAATACCTCAATTACAGATTCGTCGAGGACGTGTTTGATGGAGCTATGATCCAAGAGGTTGGTTTTTTTAGGAGATTTGGTGGTCGCCATGTCTCCCTTCTTCTCTTGCATTTCGGAGTAATCTTTCTAGGGTTTTGTCTGAAACTGTCTGTTGCCTGGAGACTTGACTCTGCTCAAGTGAAGCAGCGTCAAAGGAAGGGTCGGGTTAGTGGGCTGGGCCTCCGAGGGGGGTAAGTTCTTCGACCTGGGCTCTAGTGCAGTATACCCCAAAGATTTGCTATTTCAAAATCGAATGAATTTTAATTTTCAGAATGTGGCTTCTATTATTGGGGTACAAAATTTTGTTGTGATTATATTGAACTACTAGTACAAATTATTTTGGTTTTTGAAAATAGAAACTATGTTGGTGAAAGATATATGAATATCTAGGAAAGTGCACAGATGAAAAGTATATTGAAACTCTAATTTCTTGATACTATGCGTGGGACACATCTATATTTGGATATTTGTAACTACGGTTTTTCCGAATGTGGTTGTAAGGCCATCTTCAATCCCTCATCGAATGTTTCATCAAAATTCAAATTTGATGAAAAATTTGGTAAAATGGAGCTCCAACTCTTATCATCATTAGAACATCTTCACTCCTTCATCAAATTTAAATTTGAGTAAAAATCACCAAAAACTCCACTTCACCCCTTCACCAAATCCTTCACCAAATTTGGTTTTACTCAAATTCTTCATCAAATTTGGTGAGAACCAAATTTTTACTCAAATTTTGAAGGCTATTTTCTCCCCCTTTAATCTACAACAATGCCATTAATGAGGCTTTTACTCAAATTTATGCATAGATTTTCTTTTGCCCATTGGAGTACTCCATACCAAATCAAGTTCTTACTCAAATTTTTACTCAAATTTGAGTAAAAATCTGGGTAAGGAGTGGAGATGCTGATGCCAAATGAAGGGAGAACCAAATCTTTTCATCAAATCAAATCAAGGGAGAATTGGCTATCATCAATTTTTTCACCAAATTTTTAAAAGGTAACATTCTGTAAATTCGAAACGTCTTTGTGTCCTCCTTTTCCTTAAATTAAGGCTGAGTTTCCACTTTTCATTACGATATTTTTGTCAATTGTCTACAACGTGAATACAAGTCATTCTCCTTACATACATTACAAAATACTATTTAGTGGAAACAATACTCACTTTTGACTACACCGGGAAGATGATATTTTTAGTGGATACTCAGCCTTGATTGTAATACATCATATGCCTTTCCATGTTCGTTTCCTAAGTTTACATTTGGGATAAGGTGGGAATTTTTAGAAATAATTTTATGAGAAATTTGATAATAGCTATTGGAGTCCTATATAAGTCTCAAATCAAAATTTTAACCAAATTTAGTCCTCAATGTGCATTAACCGGGTGTTGCTAGCAAAACCGAATTTGGGACTGTGGATACTTTCGTTATTTTGCAAAATTCAGATTTCGGCTGCCATATTTTGAAGTGAAGGGGGCAAAGTGAAACTAAAGTCGAAGTGTGAGGCTCTAAAGTGAAATTTAGCCAAATAAAAAACGGCTCCATCAAAACAATGATTACTGCTTACACAAGTGAGCAAAAGCAAAAAGTTTACTGCATAAACACTTCCAGATACGTATCCGACACACCGAGTCGAATCAGGTGAGTTGTCTCCGATTAGGAGGTGGCGAGGTGAGATCCTGCTTTTCGCAAATGGAAAAGTGTATGTGTACTGGAACGAAAGTGGAGTTTTAGGGTTCGGTCAGCTTAAACAATCGTTAACTCAGAAGCTATGACTCGGAGTGACTCTGAATGCCGCTCAATTTCTTCGTGATTAGTTTCCCTTCACCAGGTATATTCTCTCTCTAGTTCGTTTACTGATGTGTGTCTTCAATTGTTTTTTTTTTTGCATATTTTGTTTGATTCTCCGTTTTTTCATTCATGGTATTTCTGTTTCCAGAATCCAGATTGTTTAACTCTGCATTTTTTAGACAGAATAATCGTATTTTGATGAATTATAGCCTTCTATATGAATTAGGTGAAAGGATAAGAAATTGCTTGTTTTCATGATTTATAGCTTTGGGTATATTGATGCAGGAACAGCAAATTTTTTTTTTTTAATAGCCCCTTTGGTCTGGTAATTTGGTGAAAATGGTGAGAGAACTGATAGGATTAGATAATTCTCTCTCGTGTTTGGATTACAAATTAGGTGAGAAATGGTGAGGAAATGAGAGAGAGAGAACTCACTAAGTTCGCGTGTTTTGTTTGTCGCAAAAAATGGTGAGATTTGGTCAGAAATTGTGAGAAACAAAATTAACTGGTTTTGTATTCCCAGAAGGGTGATTCTGGTTGAACCCATACTTCTTCCATCCAGTCCCATATTCTCTCTACACAAATCATACAAATTTAAAATTTCCACCATGTATTTGCACACCCAATAATATATCAACAGTTGACCCTAGAATTTCTTTCGTCACTCTTCCCTTCACCTATTGCCTGGCATCAACCGACACCACTGCTCGTAGCCTTCCCTGTCTTCACGTATGTTGAATCTCTATTTCTCCTTGAAGCCCTGGATACAAAAATGCTTAATATTCAGTGTGCACCATTTATATTAAGTAGTCCTAGATGTCTATGGAGCAAAGCTAAAACCCCACAACCGATTGGATCTTAACAAGTTCGTGAGCGTGGGTTTCTAACTGGTAAGCATTTGATTTTTATATCGTAGGGATCAAGAGATTCAAGACAAAGGCTTTTATCAAGTTTTATTAATTACTGTAAATAGGAACTATATAGTATTATGTACAATCTGAATGCATACATGAACAAGCGGGTTGTACATTGATGTGCGCGTGTGTGTGAAAGAGAGATAGGAGAGGAGGAAGGAGATGCAGTGGGACTGTCGCTGGCGCCGGTGGTTGCCATCTGGAAGAGAATGATGACAGAAAGATATTTTGATTTTGAAGTTTGAAATTTGTTGCCCCGTGAAATTGTGATAACAAAATTTAACACATTTTCTGGGCAAGTGAGAATAGTTGTGGGTTCAAATAGAATCACATAATACACAAAACGGACTACACATGCTTTCACTACCAAGTGTTTTACAGGTTTTAAGTTTTTCCTTTCTATTTCTGTCTCTCTTTTTTTTTTTTCCCATCTTGTTGTAGAAAACTTTAGGCTCTTCTCTGTCTTCAATATGACACAGGAAGCTGATGAAAAATACGAGGACAGCAACATGAAGTAGGAAAAGAAGAATGAAAGGGACTCATGTTTATTTGTTGTCTCAATATTTTGTGGTTATTGCCGATCAAAAAAAAATTTTTATTTTGTGGTTATTTTTATATATTATGATGTGAAGAATGAGAATAGACCATTTAGACCTAATGAAATAATTTTGTAGTTAACTATTGGAGATGTGAATAAATTATAGACATGGTGACAGCGGTATCAGACTTGAGCTTAAGTGTTGATCCTAATATTTGATCATGATTTGTTAAAATCTGTTGGAGGTACCGAGATATTATTACCATTGTTATTTCTGTTACAATAGTTCTTTGACTTCTTTCCTTGTTTTTTTTTTTTAACTCTTGGTAGGATTATTTTACAATAGTTCTTTGACTCATGCTCGGTTTGGTTTGGTTTGGTCTTGGTAGGATTATTTTACCGTAGATGACTAATAAAACTTGTTTATACTTTGAGGTTAATTCTGTGCATCTTTATAACCGCAGGCACGAGGAATGAATATTGATTATCAATGAGGATGACAAGAGGTCGCTTCGTGAAGAGCCCTGTTGCATTTGTTTGTGTAGTTGTTTCTGTTTGTTGCCTACTGGTTGTCGTAATTACTGTACTTAAGCTTCCAGAGGCATCAATCGCAAATAGTATGATGCCTTCTTTTAGGCCTAGGAAAATGAGGACGATTTTGGGTGATGCAAAGATGGGTATATTTGGGGAGATGATAATCGAAATGCTACTAGAAGATCTTGCATTTACAGTCTTCATTCCATCAGAGAGAGCTTTTGTACGCGACTTGAGGTTTAATGTGAGTGATAGCTTAAAGGGTGATAAGTATAACAACACACATGCAATACTTACTCACATATTTGGTTTCTCTGTTGTTCCTCGGACGATCTCTTCGGTTTCTGTACCATTTGGGGAAGAAATTAGTTATGATTCATTGTCGGGATTCAGTTTATACATTTTGAAGGATTCAGATGGAATGCTGATAGTTAACCGAGTTAGGTCAGAACGTGTAGATCTCTGGAAGGGGAAGATTGTTGTTCATATTATGGATGGGGTGATCATGGATGCTGAGTTTGAAGACTCAGTTCAGAGTCAGGCTGATTATAACGAAGAAGATTGAATGGAAAATACCATATCTAGCCCTGCTAACTGCAGACTTCATTCATTGCTGCAGCGAAACGGTGATTTTGCTTCATGAGTTTAACCTGTTGTAACTCTGTTTTTTTTTTCTTTCTTCCTGGCCATGAAATAGAGGTGATGGATGGCAATATTTGGTTTCAGACCAAGAAGCTTTAAAGTAAACCTCCCTTAATTTAAGTGATGAGGTTGTGTAAGACAAAATGTGACATTGTAAGTAGTCAAGGTTATAATTTCGCAAGAAATGTTTTTGGAGTTCGTTTTTTTTTTTTTTTTTGGTCGTTTGATTTTATGGAATTTCTCCAAAAATCAATTGGATGATTTTATTTCACATTTTAGCACGTTGATTTGATGGCTAAAATGTGAAATCCCATAAAATCATCCAATAAATTTTATGGGATTTCCCATAAAATTAAATGGCAAACTCAGACTTTTTGGCCTAATGAAATAATTGAGAAAGCCTGAATCAAGAAAACTTCTGCAAAATCAAAAGTAAAAATTCTAAAGTGGCAAGCAAGTAACAAATAAGAGGTGTTTTTGCATGAACTTGAGCGGTAAAGCAATGCCTAATCATTCATTTTACCTCAATAGCATTCATATTCAAATGAATAAATCCAGGTTCTCTGATTCGAGCACTAAAAATGCATTAGTTTGAAGCTTATGCGGCATAAAAGAATAAAACCTGCCTACGCGGCAAGGAACAAGAAACAAATATACTACAACGGAAGAAAGATTCATTCGGTCTTTATTTTCTGCCATTCAATCGATAAAAAAGCAGCATTTTCACCGATTATAAAATAGCATTGGACAACTGGAAAAGAATAAAAGAGTCAACATCTCAACAAGACCAAGAAAGTTAATTCTCAATGTAAGTAAAACAGAATGTGCTGCAAATGCTAATTTTGGTTCAAGTAGACCTGCCTTCAACTAATATGCCAAGAGTTCTGCGATCGCTAACTGAGCATCACACACAAATCACGGGGAAACTTAATCAGAAAAAAGAACTGTTTTTTTCTTAAGAACATGTTTGTGTGAGCAAAGACTCCATGATCCCGTGAAAAGTTAATACAAAGGTAGGAAATTGTGGATGGTAGAGGATTCCAAAGTCCATGCACAACTGTTGCCTGAGATAGGACACCTCCGCCTGAAACTTCAAGGAGGATAAAATCTCCCTGCTTAGCTTCCGGCTGCAGCAGGGACAGCAACTGGCTTCAAGTCTTCTGCCTTTTCATGTTCTTTGTTCAACATCTGGCAAGACACAGTGAATTTTGATGTCAAAAGGGCACTTATTTGCATGGAAAGATGGTGAAAGTAGATACAGGAAACTAATTACAGGATTCCACATTATCATTCCAGTGAAAACTACCGATGCTAAGGTAAAGTCTAGATGGATCTTCCTTTAGCCAATAAATTTATTTATAACTACCTTAAACCTCTAGTTAATTGACCAAGGCATGTACATTGACAGACAAACCAAGGTGCTCAACTTGTCACAGACTCGGATGGATGGATATCAACTCAAGGCCAAGTTCTTTAATATCCGATAAAATCATCACCGTATAGCAAAAATTGACTTGAAGGCCTGAATCCATTCGTCCTTGTTTTGAAATGAAGGCCCTTTAAAAATTACATTCGTTTCTAGTGCTCTAGCAACTTCACTTGTGTATATAAAATTAGTTATTGGACATTCAAAGCTAAAAAGTGTTGAGAATGGTCTCCCATGGGATGAATGACAACTGCCAAGTGCTAGAATATCGAATATGCCTCTAATATAGATTACAAAAGCCCCAAAATCCAAACATTCATGCCTACAAAGTTGATCTCATAAGCCTACCAGCAAATAAACAAATAGATAAATAGGAAAGAGGAGGAACTAGTTAGGAACCAAGATTCGGGCAGCTCACCTTGTTGTTGATTAAGTTATGGAGCGCGACTACACTTCGGATGAGGGAAGAAAGATAAATTACCAACATCATATCATTCGTTTTCACTGCACACAGGTGGTAGATCAAAAGTTCAGAAAAAAGGAGAAGATAGTAGTAGAAGTTCAAATAATCCAGATTTAGATAGCAAAAGCTATACAGAGCAAAAGGTTAAGAGATGTATGGTTTCTTTACCAGCAAAAGCTTTAATTAGTTCAGCGACATTGAGATTCGGAAGTAGGTTAAATACATCCTGCAACAAGAAAATTCAAAGATGCAGAAATGAGATGTACATAATCACTTAGAGAGGGGCTGCAGAATCTCCACCATTACCAATAGGATTGAGTAGAAAAACTCCAGTTGTCCTTTAGTAATATATTTAAGAAGCATTGGCAACAGGGCCAGAAGAAGTAATAGCCAAGATGTATATCATACAAGGTTTGACATAAAAAGACAGGCGTTGATGGTACCTGTAAATGGCACAGAATCTCGTGGTTCAAAGGAAGCTTTCCATCAATAACAAGGTCAAGATAACTGCGTATCTCTTGAAGTCGTGCATCCAACCCCTTCAAGGCTGCGAGTTTCCCAGTCACCTGCACCAGAGACAGCCAACAAAGTTTCGTTATATTTTTCCTTTCTTCCTTTACCATTGCCATCTGAATGATTTCTATCCATTTTTTCTGCAATAAAATGAAACCAGAGGTGTAAATAAAAGAACCTCTGTTGCAAGGGTGCTAATGGTTGTATCCTTCACGTCCCTCAGCAAGTGCTCAACACCTGTTAACGGACGAGAAAGGTGAAATGAATGATGAAGGTAGTATTGCGATGGAGGGAATAAATGCAGTAATGCACTAATATGAATTTTCAGAGGCACTAATGAGTGGCACTTCTTCCAGAATAAAGATAAAAAGACAGAAAGAGGAGAAACAAGGAAAAGGAAAAGAAACAGAATATGAGGGTGAGAGAGAGAACAAAAGCTGAAGCACCAATTTAGCAACTATTTCAGCTTTCTATCCCATGCGGCATACCAATTTCCTCAACTTCATGAGCCGCAATCTCCGAAGGCACGTGCACAAATACCTTTTGGCTTTTCTGTGTGGCATTCTGCAACCAAAGCCAACAATTATAACAGCATTCTACCGGAGGCCTTCTACCAAAAATGATTTGTTTCAACCATTAAGGCATTATACTTAAGTCGGTGGTGTTTAACAACTACAAATTCCCAACGAAATAAAATGAACCATGAGAAATTGTGGTTGGAATTGAAAACTTAAGATGCTGTTACCTCTTTAACCTCTTCAACAGCATAGTAAGCTTTAGTCGGAATTCCCATCTCTTTAGGTTGAACATCAATTATGACCAAGACAGGATTAGGAACATAACTGCAGTACCGCATCAGGAAAAAAATATCGTAAGTGCAAGCGACCAGTAGATTACTATAAACAATAGAATGAATGCTAAAGGTAAAGCAGAACTCAAATTAGCAAAAAGACATGCTATATGCCACAGAGAATCCTTTTTTTCCCTTGATAATGCAAGAATACAACATAGATATGTATGTGGACCACAAACCACTAATCAATAACAGGCAGCTTGTGAAAAAGTTCTCTCACATAGTGCACAGAACAGGAGGAGAATCTTGAAGACAAACTCAATCAATCATATCAATGGATTCTGGGGTAAGGTTGGTGATTAGAGTTAGCTGATCACAAATCATAATGGGCGAATAAGGCTCCAAGATGCCCATTACAAACACTTATTCAGGACCGTTTCTGGAATCCATGCAAAAAATCCGTAGTCTTAACTTCTGAATATTAATTCACAGCAAGATACTCATTCCTTTCACCGAATATATGAGAACAAAAAGTTGGAGGAACAATAAAAATTATATCTGACAAAGCAATCTATCGTGATTATGAACAATCTGTACTAGTGACGGTCCCAGAAAAAAGTTGATATTAGTCCTATATCGTTCATCCTTAATCTTTCTAGTGTCATTCACTTCTTTCACATGTTATTTGCGACTTTTACTGGTCATGCTCTAGTGCAAGCCACAGTTGCTTTAAGGGACAGGCTATAAGTACTCCGAAGTCCAATTTTAAGAAAATTTGAACTCTATAGCTCAGACCCAGACCCCCCAATCACGTCACAAGCAAAAAAGATGAAAGCTGGCCCACCCCGTCAGCCACAAGGCATTTGTGGAAAGATAGGGCGTTGAGTCGTTGACCAACACAAAAATTTATTCTTCCATGAAAGCAGAATTCATTAAAACATTGGCTGCTAGGAAGAAGTTTAAGGAGAAGATGCTATCCTCCAGAAAACAAAAAAGAAAGAAGACAGACTTGAGAACAGAAAACATAAATACAATGCAAAGTGTCCTATAAGCAACTAAAATTCCGCAACTCCAACGAAAAACATTTATCCAAGGTCGACTAGGTGGATTTCTTACTCATTGAATAGACCATGAACATTGAGGTCATTTTCCCGTAGCTTTGGACCAGTGCTATACCACCCTACAACATGCTCCTTCGCTGAAAAAGTCAAGTCAGCCAATTACAAACGAAAAGGAAAGAACAAGAACAAGACAATGAAAGAAAACAAGAAAAAAAGAGCATGGCGAAGGATCATGACGGCACAAATCATACCATTTATCCTTCTGAACATGGAGAACATTGCTTCATGGTAATTGTGGTCAAGAAACCAGATGCTTGGATCCTTGTCATCTTCCTCAAAAGGTACTGCATATGTTATGTCAAATATTACATTAGATCATTAGCTAGATGAATGCGTGTCATCTGGAGAGAGCATTTCAATCCAGATGACACTTGGATTAAGGAAGAAAAGTGGCAACCTGACCTTGAAACAAGTTTATTTAGATCAATTCAGAGATTTTCTACCAAAACGAAGTAACTGACGGCTCAAAAACTATTATCGATTATGCATCTAATCAAAACTCATGCTTGATCTATCCAAGCAATACGAATACTAACTATTCCCACTAACAACACCCCACTAAAACCATGATTTCAGTGTGCCCATGCGTATTAGATGTCAGGACACCTAGAATTTGAGCATGGACTATCTTTCCTTAAAAAAGTGAACTTTTTCAAGTTTACTCCTGCCGCACTTGCCGAAGGAGTTATTAATCTCTCGTACGTGGTACATCCTAAAGTTTACAAGCTGAAAACATGTTCGCATGACCGCTGCCAATTGAAATTAAGCTTATACATGTTCAAAGCTGGGAATTTTCACCCACATCATAACTCTAGTGAAGTAGATCTTAATGCACTTCAAGTTAACTTAGTTGAATTTGGAAATTCAAGCTAATTAAAGATAACAAACTTTTGGCCAACTCTTTTACTGGCCAAATTCACACAGTGAATTATTGAGTTATCTATATATAGGCCATTTGAATGTCAAAATTCGAAATTACATCGTCTTTATAAAATCTTGCCCAATAGCTCCATCTTTGGTCTTCGTGAAATTTAGGATGTAGTACAACCTGAATTTTCTTCAAACTACATCCCAAACTGAGCAAGATTGCATGGATTTTGGAAAGTAAACACTGCACACACCTTTCAAGACGTAGACAATGCAGACAACAACGTAGCTTTCGAACTCATCTCCCACCCCCTTAGGTGGGAGTTAATTCATGACTTCATGTTAAATCTGGATCTTTTCTTGAAACAAATCAAGATTCACAAGTTTAGGAATTAGGCACACTTTGTTTGAAGTCAAAGAACACATTTTTCCCGCTGGAATCACATTCAAGAAACTCCTTCAAGTCCCACTAACTAGAGCCAACAAAAATTTCCGCCAATGGACTATCCATCCCTTATTTGGAATTCATTTCACATTCAGCTCAAACCCCAATAAAGTGGAATTTGGTTGCAATCCAAAAAAAGCTCAATTGAGCAAAAAAATAATACCAAAAATCCTACAACGAAGTGTCAAAAATCTACTTCTTTGTTTTTGTTTGTCAAAATCAATGATGAACTGCAAAACTTGATATTCTCCGATTGACATAGTAGTAAGAATCCTAATAGAGCATGTGTTGATTTATTAGAATTTGGAGCAAAAATGCCTCAAATGTAACTCGTCGCAGTACTAAGGAGACTACTCCACTGAAACCAATTGTGTATGAGAATAATCTGCATTTTAGGAGTCTAGAAGCTTAATCCCTACGATATAACCGTTACCAAACTCATTGGACCTTACAATTTCACTCGCTGAAGAGTTCAACTAACATGATATTCTTCCACTTTTACAATGGGAGCCTATGCAAAAAGGCAAGGTACAAATAGAATTATGCAAAAACACAAGCACCGAAACACAGGTCAAAGTCTATTAGTATTCCACAAAGCCGAAACACTAAAGCCTAAGTTTTACACAGAATGCAGAATAATCGTCCCTTGTTCAGAAGAGATTCGAAGTTTATGAGCCAAAAAAAATTTCAGATCTGGAGAGAAGCTGTTAATAGCTGTTTGTAACAGCAACGGCAAAAATAAGCCTTAATCGAACTCTACTGCTAACAATGCCAAAACACTAAACCCTAGCTCTTTCAACAACAAACAATGAAGACGAAAAAAAAAAAAAAAAGGAAAGAAAGGAAATCGTCTTTCCTGGTTCAGAATAGAAGCCGGATTCAGATCCGAAGAGGACTTTCATAACTTCTGTTCATCGCAACACCACGTAACATAAACAAAAGCCAACAACTTACACCTACTTTTAGTGTTAAAACGTGCTGAAACTCTAAACCCTAACTACTTCAGAGAAAATCGATCGCAGTTCAGAACATTAGCACAAATTTACGAACCTGCGTAGCTGTTGGATACATCGACGGTGCCTTTGAAGGTGCTGCCGAGCAAGACGCCGACGACGCGTTTCTTGGTGTCGCGAGCGACTCTGTTGTAGTGATCGACGATGCTCAGGAGAACCAGAGGGTGGACTATCACCTTCTCGATCGATCGAGCCGATATCTGCTGCGTCTTGATCACGTCCATTGCCGAAATCAATTTGGCAAAATCAATTCACAGCTCAATCTGTATGCTTGCTTGTGGTGGTTGTCTCAACGCACAAGCCAGTCGTCTTTTGCTTTCTTCGCTGGTAAACTAAACCAGGGATTTATATACTTGGGCTCTGCTATATCTAGAGAGTTTGGGCCGTTTTATTGGGGCTCAAAATTTGGGCCCCTACAGAAAATTGGCTCGAGCTGGGTTTAACTGTATGGCCCACTTAATTCTAGTGGTGTTTCGGATACTTTTAAAAAAAAAAAAATACTTTTCGCATTTTGCTTTTCATATTTTGAAAACACTAAAAAAAGCCCACTAAACTATGGTAAAGGTTTAAAAATTATATTGAAATATATAAAAAGTGTACAAAAGTATGTGAAAGTCTGTTGAAAAATACGAAAAGTTTGTCTTCTTAGCTTGAACCCTTCACATATTTGGCTTTTTGGGTTTGTTTTGGAGATATTGCTCAAAAAAAAAAAAAATTTTGTTTTAGGGATATGTGTAGAACGCATTTTGCAATTGTAGTTGTGTTTAAGGGATGTGTGCAAAATATATTCTATAACTCTTTTTGTTAATCAAAATGAGAAAAGTGAAAAATGAGAATTTAAAATGCTCGTGTCCCCTTATTTTTGGCTTTTGACCTCTGTCATCAAAATTTGTTAATGCATTTTGTGAAATTGCATTAGGGGGCCCAACACTTAAATACTGGAAAATGAGAAATGCAAAACGGAGAAAATGAAGGAAGCGAGTACAACTAGAGAAGATAAACCAACGGTTTGCTCCT
Source organism: Gaultheria prostrata (assembly GCA_036023075.1). Classification (NCBI taxonomy): domain Eukaryota; kingdom Viridiplantae; phylum Streptophyta; class Magnoliopsida; order Ericales; family Ericaceae; genus Gaultheria; species Gaultheria prostrata. Next base: position 19,814 of record JAXBDA010001254.1, read on the forward strand.
AAAAACTTGATTGAAATTAATTTATTACAAAAACAAATCCCGTTTACGTTTTTTTTTTTATCAGCGAAATAAAATTATTAATGAAAACTTGACAAGGCTACATCAAATTTGGGGAGAGGGAGGGGGTCTCCAACCAAGGGTTAGAGAAATTAAAACACCCGTGTGGACAAGCCTTAGAGCATCTCCAGTTGTGGAGTTAAAAATATGGTGTTATATGACACAAAAGTATAAAAAGTGGTCCCATTTGTGTGTAGTTATGACACAATATGTTGTTAAGGTAAGGAGTGTTGCAATGGTGTTGTTAGAGTGTTGTTAAAGTACAAAAAGTAGTCCAACCTTTTCTCCCTTTCTCTCTCTTTTCTCCTTCCTCCCTTTCTACGTTCTCTCTCTCTCTCTCCCCCCCTTCTGCCAGAATTTCCCTTTTCACTATTTTGTGTGTGTCTCTCTCTCCGCGGGGCCCAGTTGAAGCAACAATAGACGTACCACCACAGTTATGCATCTGATTATGTCTGCCCCTATTTCTTATGACACTTACTACACTTAAGCAACACTATTGAGGCATATTTTCACATATTTTTAAGTTAACTGTGCTATTTCTTACACTAATTTCAACTTATTCTCACGATTGGAGATGCCCTTAATACACTTGAAGGATTTAGCTCAAGAAGGGCATACCAAATACAACAATGAAGCTCAAAGAACACCAGTGGCCCAAATCCAAAACACCCAATGGCCTAGCACAAAACAGGGCAAACCCGATACAACCATGAAGCCCAAATCCTAAAACACAATAGACCACAAGGAGGAAGCCTAGATTTCAACTGTCGCGCACCCCACCATCCAACCGGAACCACCACCAAACCATCCTACCGCAGCCACAAACACCCTAACCGTTAGGCCCAGAAAATGCCTCACCCAACAATGAGACAGCGAGTGACATGAAGCTAAACGGGACGGAGAAATGGACGGAAGCAGCCCCTAAAGTCGCACCTTGCCGTTAGGCCCAAACCGGTTTCATTCACCTAACAGTGAAAAAAGACGACAACCAGAAGAAGCGATGGAGTGCTGATGAGAACATTGAAAGGCGGAGTGGAGGGGAAGAGAGAGAAACGCAGGGGCTCTAAGATCGCCCCTCATGCCGCCACCACAACCTTGGAGAAGATAGCCACATGCCGCTGTGAACCCAGACAAACCGCCGGACTCCAAAATAGCCTCCAAGAAACCGCCTATTCGATCCTCACAAATGACCAAGAGTATCGATGACCGAGGTCCATAAGCGCTGCCGCACACCACCATCAACATCCACCACACCTGCCTCATCAAAACATGCACACACACACACACACAGAGATGGGGTGAGGGGAAGCAGCCAAATACTCATTTTTTTTTTACCCACATTGGGTAAAGACATGAAAAAAAAAATCAAATTGGGTATAAACATATCAAATGGCAAAATCTATTTTGTACCAGAATTTATTTCGATTTTTTGCCACACTCGAATAAAAACTCCTCCCAACGACGAACTCAACCCCTCACAAAAATAGGTCTCCACGCTCTCTCTCAAAAGCCGTTGGAGAAAATGGAATATGATTTAAATCAGGCATTAGAAACGAGCTTTTGTTATTTTTACCCGAAAATTGGATTTGGGTCATGATTGGATAGGGCCTTGGAATGGTAGAATTTCCTTCCACTCACTTCCCATAATTTTAAACAAGGCGTTACTCGAAAGTAGGCTGGTAACGAGGTGAGTAGGGGTGAGTTTTGATCTACCCCTACTCCTGCCCTAAATGTGAAAAAAAACCCCGTGCCCCGCCCCTACCCCGACTGGGTAATGGAAATCTACCCCATACCCTACCCTGTCGAGGAACGAGTTTAGCCTACTCTACTCGCCCTGCCCTACTTTTATTTATTTATTTTTTCTCTCTTAGTCGTCTTACATATTTGATCATAGACAACAATCGTTCATAAGCACAAGCCTATTCTAATATATTCTGTAGTACTTTCGAAATTAAAAGGATTACAATGCTATTTCATAAGTATACGTATATATTGGGCCCGGGTTCGGAGTGGGTGTGGATAGTGGGGTAGGGTACTACACTCTTACTATCCCTAGCCCTATCCTAACCCGGTTGAATTTTTATTTTCCCCCTCAACTCTACCCATTAACTAGAAAATTGGAAAATACCCATCTCGTTAGGGACGAGACGGGATGGGTTCGATATGATTGCCATCCGGGTGGGTCTATTTGCATCCCGTTTTCGACTACATGTAGCCCGGTAAAAATAAATACCAAATCCCCTCATGCAAAAAGACAATCTCGCCTTTTAAATTACTCATCTTTTTCTTCTTTCCCTTCTTCTTCACAGCCATCTTCTTTTTCTTCATCCCTTTAGGTTTTAACTCTTTCATTCTCCTCAATACTCAATATCAATCAAAACAAAACACATTCGTCCTCCTTTCTCATCTTTCTCAATAAAAAAACCCAGAAAAAATCTCGCTCATTACATTTTAAAGAATAAATTTTGGAGAGTAATGAAGAAACTTCAAACTCCACCAATAGAGAAGATCGAAGCGATGCAAGAAAGCACGGAAGTGGAAAGTGAAGATTTTCGACCAAAAAACAAGCCAAGAGTTAACCCATCTTTGTTTTCGGTAGCACAGTCCGAAAAACGTCCATATTTTTTGTAATTAACTATCGAATTTGTACAACAAATACGGTAGTTAAACCCCGAAATATATCTTGAATTTCGGGAGATAATATCCGAACCATGTTTCGACTTATAATTGCCGACAAAGTTTACGTTTTTAAGGAATTGTTTACCGAATATGGTAAAAACATTCGGTATTCAATCCCCGTTAGGATCCATTTTGGTGAAGGATGAGTTTTGTTTGTGTATATATATATATGTTCCACTTCTAGTCAGGGATTCCTTACTTTGTTTAAAGTTAGGGATCCCTCTCATTCTCACATTTCCCAATTGAATTTTGATGATCCGAGCCGTTCAATGTGTTAAAACATATTTTTAAGGGCTCACACAATGAATCATAAAAAAAAATGACCGGGAAGGGAGTCATCCGAGCAATTTTTCATACAAACCGTAGGATATATATTTTCTGAAAAACTGCTTGGATGAAGCACTTTTCGGTCATTTTTTTAATGATTTATCGCGGGCACCCTTAAAAACACATTCTAAACACATTGGACGGTTCGTATCATCAAAATTCAATCGGGAAAGGTGAGGTCCTGACTTCAACAAAAGTTAGGGATCTCTGACTAGAAGTCATAGAAGTCATATATATGTATATATACACACACACAAGGATGATCTTATGAGGGATCCCTTATATAGTTTATGTAAGAGATTTTTTGTTCGAGATCAATTTTCGATGATCCGAACCCTTAGATGTGTTTAATACATGTTTTTAAGGTCCACCGCGAAGATTTGTAAAAAAAATAAATACCCGGAAGGGCTTGATCAGAGCATTTTTTGATAGGTTAGGATCATCGAAATTTGTACTCGAATAAAAAATCCCTTACATAAGCTATATAAGGGATCATTTACTAGAAATGCTCACTATATATACATATCTATATATGGGTGGAGGAGAAGGTGCTCGCCGATGGGTGTGGAGTGGGTTTAGGGATGGGGGAGATAGTGTACAAACTGAAGTTGGAGGGGAAGAGGGAGAGTGTTTGTTTCAAATTTGGAGGAAAAATTAGAAAGGGTAGTTTGTGAAATTTATTGGGATATTTGTAGCAAAAATATAAATTTGCTACGTCATCCCGAGAGGTATGTAGCAATCATGATGAATAATGATACATACACAAACTTTGTGCCACAACCAACCACAACCCCACTCACAGGGGGTGTGGGGCCCGCATGTGGGCCCATGTGGGACCCACACCCCATGTGAGTGGGGTTGTGGCACAAAGTTTGTGTCACAATCATTTTTGAATCGGGATGTATGAAGTTGAAAACGGGATGCAAATAGACCCACCATTGCCATCCCTGCTCGAAAGAGGCTCGCCACCCACTAGCCGAAGGAAACAGGGCGAGTGCTGTGCACTTGGGTGCTATGCATCCCTCGGCTGTTCAATTGTGTTTTAGATGCTCTGGATGTGTTTTAATTTTTAACAGATAAAAATAAATCAAAATTAAATTAAAATTACCAAATACATCCAGACCGTCCAAAACATGATCGGACAACCGATAAGTGCACAACACCCACCCAAGTCCTAGCCGAAGTAGGTTACGAGTACAATATTGAACCTCGTCCGATTGTTTGGCACCAGCTCCGACCCTCCAATCATCAACCCATGCCCTCTCGCATCCACGTATCCACCTGAACCACCGTCGAAGCCGGTCCAGACGTCGTCGGTGCCAATGGCGTCCACCGGACTCTCCACCTACCGTGACCGGACGTCGGAGTTCCGATCTCTCTCAGAGACCTTAAAGAAGATAGGCGGAGCCAACGAACCAAACGAGTCCCATAACGGTCCGTCGCCGTTGAAACCACAGGCTGCCTCGTACAGATCGGAGTTCAACAAGAAGGCTTCGCGGATCGGGTTGGGCATCCACGAAACGTCTCTCAAGATCACCCGGCTTGCGAAACGTAATCTCTTGTCTATATTGTATTTCGGACTATTTGATTGGCATGATTATATATGAGAGAAGAAGTTCATACCATTAACTCCATAATCTCACATAGCACGAGATTCGTAATACGTTGGGTTTGGTATTAGTTATTGGCTCACCTTTAGTCAGATAATACTGATTTGTACGTTCTCGCTCTCAATACTTGCTCTCAATACTTGCTATGCGCTGGCGCTCTCAATCATTATTCTCGCGAGTTTTAGTACTTTGAGATGTTTTTACAGGATGCCTTCACGCTCCCGCTTAAGTACGCACGGATGGATTGTGTGATTTAGTCCTTGCTATTGATTCAGTTGGATTACTTATGGTATAAATCTAGGTTTTGATGGGATGTGATTGTTGAGGAGTTGAAACATGTTAGTGTGTGCTTATTTGTTTCAAGACAATGTAAGGGATGAGGGTGAATGTTGGCAACTATGGCAAGAACAAATTAAAGTTGGTTGGAGAGGTGTTGGATGTTCAAGGATTAAGCATTAGTGATGAGATAACTTTATGACAGTTTTCTTGTTCTCTCCCCCTTTGTCTTGAAATATATCTGAGATTACTAAATTGCGCGGCGATTCTTGTAATTTTGTACTTTCTTGTAATGCTGGTTGCTCAGGTTTATGATCTGCTAACCTAAGGGTTTCTTTATATGCATTTTGGTTGATATGCAGTGGCCAAAAGGTCATCAATTTTTGATGATCCACTTAAGGAAATTCAAGAATTAACTGCCTTGGTAAAAGATGACATCACATCACTGAACGTGGCAATCTCGGATTTGCAAACCCTTCAAAACTTGGAGAGAGCTGATGGGAATTATTCAGATGATAGAGTTGTTCACTCTACAACAGTTTGTGACGATTTGAAGAGTAAACTTATGGGGACAACAAAACAGTTTCAGGATGTGTTAACTACCAGAACTGAGGTCAGAGTTGAATGATTATTATCATCTTTCTTTTTCTTAGGGGTGGTAGGAGATGCCACTCAAGCTAACAACTAGTGGTGGCTCTGGCTTTTGTCCATTATCATATGCAATTGTCACCTCATCAATTTCATCTTTCTTTTCCTCAGAATATCAAGGCTCATGAGAATAGGAAACAGATGTTCTCCACAAATATAGGGAGAGAGAATCCTTTGAGGCAGCCCGCGAAGACCATTACCGAACCACCTCCTTGGTCAACTCCATCTGTTTCATCGGGGAGTTCACAACAGTCAGTGTAAGGTTTTCTATTCCTGATTTCCTCTTACGGGGAACTAAACGTAAAGGGAGAGCTGATAATCCTAGTAGAACTGCTTAACATGGTGTATATAGACTACGCATCCCATCAGTTGGATTGCCTTATGTGGATGATAGATTGCTAGGTTAGCAATTTATGATCTCAGTAGTGATAGTTCTAATGCTTCCTTGTTATGCGGTCTACTTTAATTATCATGGATTTGGGAGTAACTGATATATGTTTTACATGCATAAGATGGATTTTTTTTACTCCATTCTTTGATACCTCAGATGAATTTGATGAAGATCACAGAAGTATGGATAAAAGTTCACCTTGTAATGGATTTGATGCTTGTTTAAACTGTTTTGGATCTTATATTTCTGGAGAAGACAAATGGCTGGTTGATCAAAGCTTGAATGGCTATATAGCATCATGATATTATTATAGGAAGTAAGTTTCCAAAGCATATACCTCTAGATTTCCTCAATAGATGTGCAAATTTGTCTCACAGATATTGGTGGATCTTTTAATGTAAAATTATGCATGTAATGAAGTCAAGAGGGAGCTGCAAGTGCGGCAACTGAGTGGGAGACGTTTTTGTTTGATTTCTACTAGGTTCTATAGCATTAAGGTTTTAGATGACCTACACATGATTGTACAATTATTTTGTTGTTGGTTTTATGTTGTATAGCTTTCCCAGTCCATCACTGTTCAGAAGCCTTAACCTTCAGCTCGTCTGTACGCTTCATCGCATTGTATGCTCTATTCACAGAATAGTTCTCTGTGCCAATCTTGAATTGCATGGAAATTTCGCTTATTATTGTTTGCTGGATGATTGCCTGCTGTTGTTATAAACTTGTAGCTCCTCCACTGTTTTGTTTTCCGATTTTGATGCTGAATATTCTTCTTAACTTGCTGTTCTCCTTTTGCACCAGATTACCGGCAGATGGAGTTCAAGCTGGCAACCAATTGAGGTGTGTTCGAGTGTCATTATGTGTTCTGATTTGAGTTGGACCATGACATGACTATTGCTTGACCATATTTCTTCTTAAACCCGCTTATATCTTTAATGCTTGTTGACGTTGCAAATGTAATCTGGCAACAGGAGCTCAAAGAGCCTGCTTTCGTAGGCCCTGCTTCCATTCTGGGCGTAGTCATGTTAAGTTCATAGTGGGTGCCTTAGCCACTGGAGGACATGTTTATTTGGCCTCTATAGAGCCATAATTTGTGGAAAATGGGGACGCTACAATTTGGCGTGTACCATATATGTGCGAGGTCAAGCATCAGTGATTTGGTTTGTAGAGGGTGTAAGTAGGGAGCCAATTGTGAGCTCGTAATGGAGGTCCACATGTCGCACAGTTTTTTTTGACACGTGGGACCAACTGACAACTCGGAGATGAAATGCGTTGAGTGGGCCATCTATCTTCATTTAGCAACTCTTAGATCCTGATTCCCAAGGCCTTTCACTAGATAGTGGATTTTGGAACTAATCTCTCTTTCTCTCTCCGATGGTTGCAATCCTGGATTCTCTTGATGATTTGCACCAGTAAATTAGCAAAAACCTTCCTATTGTTCTAGTGTGAAGTGAATATTGTTTTTAACTTCTGAAATGACATTCAATCGGATATGATTGGTGAATTTTGTAGTCTTATGACGGGTTTGTTATGTGCTTGGCCAGCTATCTTTTTTCTACTAAGTACTAACAGCTAGTGTTAAACCTTGATTCAGGCGGAGGTTAGCTGCAGACAACACTCCAACCCTCCATACGGAAATGTCAATGATGCAGCAGGTAGTGCCAAGGCAGGAGAGTTACTCTCAAAGCCGGGCAGTTGCTCTCCAAAATGTTGAATCAACAATTTCTGAGCTTGGTGGGATATTCACGCATTTGGCCACAATGGTTGCGCATCAAGGGGAATTGGCTATTAGGTTTGCTCTTGTTCATGAACTTCTGTTGCTGTAGATTACATCTTTATGAAGAATGTTGATTTGTATACGAGGTTTTGAAATTGTGCTTCTTCATATAAGCAGTCAATACCGAATAAGAAAACAATTGAATTGCATTCGGTTGGAGTACTCCTGGTTGAAGTTTTGTAACGCTGTCTTCGCTTTGAAGCATAGTGAATTAGGTCTCCAGTCTTTCTTTTTTCCCTCTCCTATTTTGCTCATACTTGGTTATCTTATTGAATAGCTTTACAATTGAGTTGGGTATGATTGTATGGGAATCCTGGTTGAAGCTTCATACTTCAATGTCTTAAGCATATTGAATTGCGTATCTCTCTTCTTTCCTTTTGTCCCTCCCATTTTCATTTAATTATCTCATTTAATGTTTTAAACTCAAAGTTTCCTGCATCGAGAGTCTGAGACTGCCTATTTATGTAATCAGGATTGACGATAACATGGAAGAGTCATTGGCAAATGTTGAAGGTGCTCGCAGTTCTTTGTTGAGGCATTTGAACCAAATATCATCAAACAGGTGGCTCATGATTAAGATATTTGCCATTTTGATCTTTTTCTTGATGGTATTCATCTTCTTTGTGGCTTGATCCTTACCCAATGAGGACGTTTGTGTAAACGATTATCTTCTGTTTGAAGTCATACCATCAAAGGTCTCACAGCCCCATTTCAACCATAGAACATCCTAAAGTGTATTTGCCAAGTATAGGTTGCTCATTGTGAGACTTGCCCGACACGTAGCCCTTGTTTTGTGCATATGCTTTTTTTCTTACCATTCTTTATTACTGTTTATCCTTTTTTTGAAGCTTTTTGCCTTCACATAAAGACGAACGTGAATAGCCACGTTGTGGGTTGCTATTTTAATGATTGATATTCAATTAGCTTGTAGTGGTGATTTGACTGCTTGTCTTCTTGATGCGGTGGAGTCATGCAACAGTCTGTTTACTATTTGGGGAACATATGAAATTTAGTTGTGTTTCTAGACATGTCCTCATATGCTACTTGGTGTTGGGTTTTAGACCAATTTCAAATTTGCTGGCCCTGTGAAATGTGCCCTCTGGTTGTTAACGTACTAATTCCTTTCTAAACCCCCATTGATACAATGTTGGCAAAAAAAGAAAAGAAAATAACTGTACTTGTATGCTGGTTGCATAAATTATATGTAGGTGGAAGCCATACAAGAGTATTTTTTCTGTAAATTAAGGTTCAGCGCTGTTGGGCCGTGGGGGAATTGGGGATGATGGGCTGTTGGATAGGGTCTTTTGTCATCTTATTTCAGGGAGGAGTTTTGCATCTGAAGTCCCTATCAGTGTTGGTTACTCGACCATATATCAGTGCCTTCTGTATCTGCATTCAGGTGCGCGTAAATGGGGCCTCTTACTGTATGAATTTTAACTGAAATGCGCTTTTATGTTCACGCGTTCAGTCTCTGTTTCGATACACATTTCACTTGTTGACATCATTGAAGTTTGTTTGATTGTCCTCGACCTTTTCTGAAAGAAACTTTCAGTCTCCTCCTTTATTAAATGTTGTTAAAAATCTTGATAATTGAGTTAATGGATTCATTTAGCTGGCTTTACATAAGTAGGATTAGCATTTGTCAAATTAAGTGGAGAAAAGCTACAATTCATATGCATGGAAGGAGGTTTATTTTATTCTATCTTATCATGCTTTTAATATGTTCTTCATAGGCCAATCATATATATTCTCTCTTGTACGTTCCAGCCATCTTCGGTTGTTTCACCTGTAGGTTCGTTATAGAAGCTTGTAAAATTATGGCATGTTTGTTGATGCTTTACTTAAAGCTGAAAAATTTAGCTATTTCGAGATTCAACTACTGAAGCTACTGGTATCGGAATTGTGACTGCACCAGCCAATGCGATCGGTACTTTCTGTGATCAGTCACGGGCTGAAAACTTCACTTCCATCTCTTCTGGATAATCGGTTTCTATATGTTAATGAAGGTTCTTTAGGGGCATAAACTATGAGCAGAAGTTATGCCAAGCACAACGAACTTCCGTGCTTGAAAAAGCTAAACAGCTCGTTTAACATGCAACAAACTTGGAAGTTGAAATACCTACTATGGCTTAAAAAGAGGACCTAATAAAGGTTGATACACTGGGGAAAATAGATTCATATGCAAAGAGTGGAAAGCCAAAAACTTAACATCTCATGATATCTGTCGCTTTACAGAATCAATTTTATAAAGGTTCAAGCTGCTCCCTCTAAAGATTTTACTAAGTAAACCAGCAGAAACCTTTGTACATGACTCCCTTATGGCTCAGATAACCGACTTTATTGGTCTGACCATGTGCCATAAACTCTATCCCTATTCCATAAGAATGGACGATGGGTAAGAATAGGAGAAAAAATTGGGTGCCGGCTAGGTACCACGTATTGTTACCTAGTGCGCATCTCAGTTGTCCAAAAGTGTTTTGGATGGTCTAGATTTTATTGAGAGAGAGAGAGAGAGAGAGAGAGAGAGAGAGAGAGAGAGAGAGAGAGAGAGAGAGAGAGATCTAGGCTGTCGAAAATACTTTTGGATGGCCGAGATGTGTGCTCGGGTACCACGTCAACGGTACCCTATTTGCACTCAAAATTTTGTCCAAGGGTAGAGACAATTGAGCGGCACTACAGTAGATTAGGCCCAGGACCAAATTTAATAGTAGTACAAGGGAAACTTTGGTTATGCTTTACCTGTACTAGGCTACTAGCATTGAGCATTGTGGGCCGGTCTGTCTCTGTCTCTCTCTCTGTGGGTTGGTTTTCCATTTTCTTAGCCAAATTGTTTTTAGCCGATGTTTAGCCAAATTGTTTTCCAAAAAAGCCAATTGTTGATGCATGTGAGGAGAGTGATTCGTGACTTTTTGCCCTTTTTGTGTTTGTAAACATTTGCCGAACGGGTGTATTAGTTCCCATGTTTTCCCCTTCTCAGAAGTAGTATAAAATAGGTTTCTGAAAAGATACCAAAAAATATAAAACAGGTTTCTGATATTTTTTTGTTGTTGAATCTTTTTGTATTTCGACATCTTTCCTAACTAAGGTGACTCTCATTAATTATGTCCTGTAGATTACCAACAGTTTCATTTTCTATTGGTGGCCGTATCTGTAGATGGGTCACATTTCCTGTTACTAATGCCTTCCCAGTTTATGAAGAGTCCCTTTGAGGTCAATATTGCTTTACATAATCTGTAGGCCCATTACCAGTTAGCCATACAGTTTCACATCTAACCAGCTGAACAGAAAAAGTTTTGTAGTCTCTACAAAAATTTGATGTGTACGCAAGCCAGTCGCCAGGCGTACGCAATATGCACGGACGGTGCATCTTGACCGTTTGTGCGTATTTTTGACGCTCCGGATTTTAAAAAGACTATTCCATGTAGAGTTAACTTTTACGTGGAAGAGTCTTTTTAAAATCCGGACCGTCGATTCCTGAAATGAACGGTCCAAAATGCGTTCGTGCGTGTACGAACGCGTAGCCGGGTTGTAGTCTTTATCATGGGAATTAGACTTACCTTATTCGGGGCAGAAACTCATAAGGTCACATATCCTTTCAACAGAATGACTAAGCTGGAGGAAAACAAGGTCACTAATGGCAGACATGACTCCACAATTCAAGTCCTTATATCCATGATAGGTTTTAGAAGGTGCTTCATAGAAAAGACTGATGGGTACTGATTCTTGGAAATTCCCCACTAGGCATGAAATTCAAATCTTTTTCCAATAGCTCATGTGTTTGATGTTAGGAATTCACCACCTACATTGAATCTGGATTCAGGGGAATACGAGTGCAAAAAGTGAAGAACATCATAGTTACATGGTTCATCTGGTGTGGGCTTCGATGGTTGTTTTCTCTAAACTGAGTAATAGCATACATTTTTTTCTGCTCGGCGGATGTCAGTATTGTTAGTTGTAGTTACTGTGGTTTGAACCCAATCAAATGCATATAACTATAGGAGTACATGGTGCCCACAACTCCACTTGCGAGTAAATACTTACATCGGAGTTACTCTATTGCTAAGCTAGGGTTGTATCAACCACCCATACACACAAGGAAATTAGTGGCTTGCCAATTGTTTGACCATTTTAGATGAAAATGCCCTTCTATGGACGTTGGGTGGTGTGTTACGTGGAGGGATAGTGAGGGAGGTTAATTAAGTAATTTTACCATGTTTTGTAGGTTACAGTATTACCATTATCAAACTTTTGATGTTTTCCGTTTGAGTCCCGTGGCTGTGTGTGTGTGTGTTTTTTACTTAATTAATTACTTCTTCACTTTTGTGTTTTTCCAAAAATGCCCTTGCACATTGGAACTAATTAAGTAAAAAAAAGAGGAAAAATTGGCTTTTACTCCTTTTTGTTCGGCATAATGATTGTTTAAATAGCTCTTTCTTGCCTTATGTAAACCCTAGATGTTTTTTTAAACCAAATGACGTTTTAATGAAGCATTATTCACCGAAAATAAAAAATAAGAATAATGGCACCTAATAGAATTTCATCTTGAAAAAGATACTGGGAAACTTGTGTACTCTTAATACAAATACCCAATTCTTGTTTATGCCAAAACATATAGTCTAATTGGTTTCACAATTTTGGCAATATCAAACCCCACTTGATTGAGACTTGAAGACTTGATTTGTCTTGATGTTTGCCTCTTTGTCAAATAGAAAATATATGAAAATCGCACCTAACTTATCTAAACTAGAGTGAGGGGTGGGAGAAGATTAATTCTAACACTTGGAAATGTTGGGTAAATAGAGGGATGTCTTACAAAGTGAACAATTGTTAGGCAAATATGGGCATTTTTGTTTACATGTCTAGGTACAAGGTTATATAGATCTATTTCTTACGATCTACTACAAAAGCTAGATTATTTTTTTTGAGAATGGTCATATTTTTGAAATATAACGCTCTCTTGTACATGTTTTTACATAAGGAATATACGCATGGAGTACTTCTTCAAGTGAAACATGTGCATGCCTTATATTCAATGTAAGATCATTAACATATGTTCCTCAAAGTATTTCCGGTTCAATGTCTTTCAAAATTCCCTTCAAATATTAATGGACAAAGATTTGAAATGAGCACGAAACACCGTGCGAAACACGATAGAATAAGACTAGTATCTACCATAAATATAAATGTTACCCTTCAACAGGATTTGGTGTACTATATTATTAAACTCCACACTTCCACCATTAGATTCCATTAAGCAGACGCATCAGAGCAACTCCAATGGGGATTAAAATGGGGTTGTATAGTTATAATTTGGCACCCATATAGAACTCAATGCTCTAATGCTGATGCAAAATGGATTGTAAAATGGCAAAAGTTGTAAGCTTAGTTTTATATTTGGAACCAAAGATGGCTATAGCCATCCTTGACACCTCACGTATCAGAAGTGCTATCTACCAGAAAATGGACTGGATGCTAGTAATACATATTTTCCAATGATACTTATTTCCTAAGAATCATAAGAACTTTTTTCATAAATTCAAACTCGTTTTACGGATTTTTCTAAAGTAAATTGTTGTTTTTCTTTCTTTTGAATTTTCGTTAAAAAAAGTGAATTATTTGTAAGTCCTCGTTTTGCAGACCAGAGAAATATTTTGGGGTGGTGGTAGTAGTGGAATTGGGATTGAGAACGTGGGGGAAAATGAGGTGGGTGGACAGTAAGCTAATATTTAGAACTCTTTGTTTTAGAACCAATCACTAGAAAGAGTGCCGAAATTTGACACGTAATTACTATTTTTACTTACTTTTTGATGCCAAATTTTTCAAATGACCATGACCATTTCCAACCACCATTAGATTTTCCCTTAGAGCCGCCACAAATAATGCAAGTTAATGAGCTATAGGTACAGGGCAATAGCTGAAATAGTTGAAAATTTGAACTGTTTTGTAGTGGACATGTGAGTGAGTGGTTGATGGGGTTGTGACTTTTATATATCATTTGATGGTCATTGCTTCCTTCGTCTTTATTCTCTTATCAAAATTTGATGTAACGTCTCTTTGATTCTCTATTTCTATAACAAGGCTGTGTTTGTCTGTGGAAATTGAAGTTTTTCTCCCATGTATTTTGCTTTATGTGGAATTTGAAACTTGAGTCTATTATTGGGATGTTGGTTCACCAATACTCAATAATGTCAGTTTCCTTATTTAGGTTCACCACCGGTTTAATTCCATAATTGTTTTTCCTTCGCACAATTTGCTTGAGAGTTCGGTATAGACATTGTTGAACCTATTTTCTAACCGTTAATGCATTTTGGAGTCGTATGTGATTTATCACTGTAACAAAGCTGTGGTTCTATGAGATACCTGTGGTCTGTGGCTCTCTGAGATCTTGGCAGCTTGGCTTCAAGTTTCGTAATTTATATGTTCCCTATTCATTTGTTGTTCTCCACTGTGTTGTACTTGAAAAAATGCTGTGTGCCTTAGACTTTTCACCTACGAAATGGGATCTCATGGTTGGGAGAGTATATAGTTTGGTTGTATTCCCTCCGTTCCAAAATAAGTGTCCACTACGAAAAGTCGTATCATTTTTCAAATAAAAAATATAGTACTTCCGTACATTGTTTTTCGAATTTTTTCGCACCAAATTAAAGTTCTCATTGAGTACTTCAATTCGGTGCGAAAAAATTTGAAAAACGATACACGGAAGTACTATATTTTTTATTTGAAAAATGGCAGGACTTTTCGTAATGGACACTTATTTTGGATTGGAGGGAGTACCTTTTTTTTTTTGGTTGTGAAATTGGGACCTGGGGTGCTGGTGTGCAGCCTTGGTGTGCGAATCCAAGCCGTTGGTCTCGGCAATCAATGGCTCGGATTTCATCTTGGAAATGGACGGCTCAGATCTGTAAAGTGCTGAAATGAACTCAGGACCGTTGGAAACACATCCGACGGCTTGGCTGTTACCACCGGTGCTGCACACAAGTATTCCCCTTCCGTGAAATTGATCTTTAGGTTCAAAGGGTGATCTAACATTATGTGAAAGGCTCCCTCAATTACAATTTCAAAAGGATCCGGGTGCTTGCTCACTATAGGCGTGCAGTGAGTAATTCTGACCATTGATCTCCGCAATCGATGGTTCAGATTCGCCTAAGCACTCTTACCTGTGAGAGTATACAATATATCCAAACCATTGATTGTCTAAATAGACGGCTCGAATACTCACTACACGCCTGTATTGAGCAAGCTCACTACTGGTCTCAAATTCAAAAGAAGAATAGTTGTATACAACTGTTTGCTGTCAAGACTGGAATTATTGAACCATTTAGGAAATGGGGTGAACTGTGAACACAATCAGAATGAAATCCGTTGACGAACTGAAATTCCTATTTCCTAGTAGACATGGCACTGAAAGATTTAGATAATCTGATGTCCCATGAACCGATATCTTTCTTATTAATTTGCAGTGAAAAAGACTCATACAGAATGTTACGAGGAAGCTGAACTTACTATAATGCATGTCAATTGATTAATCAACTCTGTGTGAGGACTAATGGTGGAAAAAGGTGTCCTAATATCAGAATAGATGCTAAAGCAGATAGAGGAGTGACATAGCAAATAAGAAGATACCAATTGATGACTTTATGGAAAAAAAACAACGCGTACACCACATGTGTGCACATCATTTGCACATCACCTCATCCGGACGGTCCAAATGCTTTTTTCGACGTTCTGGATTTGAAAAGCACTATGATCGGTAAAAAAGCTCTTTGACCGGCCAGAATGTATTTTAAATCCAGAACGTCCAAAAAAGCGTTTGGACTGTCCGGATGAGATGGTGTGCTCGTACCATTACTAATGACTTTATTCTGATAAAACTTGAAGATAAACCAAGAGAAGCTTTTGCAGATCATGGGAAAAGCCAAACAAATGAAATCTTTTTCCATTGCATTAAACATTTCTGATGAAAGGCTCTTTCTTTGGTGGGTTTCTCTTTATTCCTTCTAATCATCATTGGAATAGACTCTTTGATGAGTGGGGAAATTTATCCACTCATCCCTAAATTCATCATGCTGATGTATGTAGTTCTATGACATTAGTTTTTTTTTAACTGATTAGGGTTAACAATGATTACAAACACCTATTTTTAAGAAAATAAGTGTGCGGGCGTAATGATCGATCGAGGCTCGTATCATTTCGAATTTTTTCGAATGTAGTCCTAGTTATGGTTATATTAAACATCTTAATTATGAGCATGGGATGTTAGAGGGAGATATATCACCTAACCTGGAAGGAGAGCTAATATCTTAGTGAATTATGTGTTAGAATGCATGTTTACAAAATATGTCACACCTTCATTCATTGAAATAACCGAAATTCGTCCAAGAAAAGAAGTCCATGGTGGTAAATTAGAAATCTAATGATATAAAATTTTTGGCAAGTTGAAATGTTAAATTTGATACTAAAATATCCACACACAATCAGTTCCATGGTTAATATTTATCGCTTGAAAGAAGTATATTTTACTTGGGGAGCGGGGTTGGTGCTGTGCAGCAATGCACAACACCTGTGCTGCGAGGCTCACCCGGGGTCCCATTGTTTTATCCAAACCGTTTAGTTTGTTCGTCTCGTCCATGTAAAAAATTAGGTTGATCGGACAACGGTAACGATTGTTCGATGACCATTTATTTTTTGAGAACTAGGTATCCGGGCTAGCTTTCGATCACCTAAAAGCCAGATCAAAGCTCTATATGGACCGGCTCCAAAGAAGTTGATACCACCTATGAGGTTTCAAACCTGATACTTTAGGAGAGAGTAAACCCCTAAGTCCCAAGCCTTGACCACTAGGCCAACCCCTTGGTGACCATTTAAATTATAGTTTTGTGGAAAAAATCACCTCCAACGGGTTCTTGAACTGTTTTGTTTCTGTTGGGCGGAGGCCAGGTGGGCCAAGTCTAGCATCTTGCTTTGGCGGAGACCAGGTGGGCCGAGTCTCAATTGACCCCTTGGCGCTTGGGCGCGATAGGGAATAAGGAATAAAGTTGCGCCTTAACTAAGACCTGCAGGTTTTGGTGAGATGGTATGCGCTTGATCCTAACAAGTGGTATCAGAGCCAAGGTCAAGGGTTCAACTCTCCTGGATAGCATGCTGCTTGCGGGCAGATGCTGGAGGGGGGATTGTTGGGCAGAGGCCAGCTGGGCCGAGTCTCAGTTGACCCGTTGGCGCTTGGGTGCGATAGGGAATAAGGAAATAAAGTTGCGCCTTCACTAACACCTGCGGATTTTGGTGAGATAATAAACGCTTGATCCAAGACGAACAAAATGAATGGTTTGGATCAAACAATGTGACCCCGGATGGGCCCTGTAACCACCGCTCAACACGGGTGCTATGCACTGCCGCACAACACCAGCCCCACACTCATTTTACTTGTGTAATCTTTGGTTACTCCTTATATCATAATATATACATAATTTAGAACATTAAGACATAATTATCAAGGCCCAGTTTCCCACTTAATTTTATCAAATTTTGATAAAATCAAGGGTTGATTTTCTTCAAACAATCTGCGTGCTGTTCACATAGGGTCACATCTTGTACTCGTAAAGCTTAGAAACAACGAAAGAGGATTCTTTCAAAAACAAGGGTTCTTTGGTAAAAAAACCAATGTTGGTTTTTTGGTGACACCGACGGTCAAGATGGAGCCAGTTTGTTATACATGTTTAATGTGTGCCGTTGATTTGAGTATAGAGTGGAATAAACCACTTGTTTGATCCAAAGGAGTTTTATAGTTTATTGGTAGATAAACCAAAAAACATGTTTAATTTTTTTTTGCCAAATCAGGCCTTAAGGAGATCCTTGTTATTATCCCAAAGTATTCCGCGTATGACCCAAAAAGAATTTGGGATAATAAGGAGGGTTGTGACACTAGAAGTGACTCTAACAGATCATCCTAGATTTATTGTTTGGTCACTTGAAAAGATGCCCACATAAAAGGTTCTTTATTTTTATTTTTATAACGGATGTCTGGATCAGTTTACGCGCACCTCAATAAATTTCGAAGTCTTAGAGGTAACGATCGAGCATAATCTCTAGTGGCCCTACAGGTTTTGCTGGCAAGAGAATTTGAACATAGGACCTTAGATGGAAGCAAATCCTTAAATCTTAAGCAAAATCACTTTGCCAACTCCCGCGATTATATAGTAAGATTCTTTTTTATCATGAAAGCAATCCCATTCATGATTTTTTTCTCCATCTTTTCGATGAATAGACCCCCCTCTCTCTCCCTCATGACTTTTACACAGGGGGCACAATGGTTTAGCTCTTATCAAAAAATCATTAGGTCTCCCACTAAAATTTGTTTAATTGTGGCTTTTATGCATGCATTAAAAAAAGAGAAGGGGGTGATGAGATCAGGACTCCTTAAAATGACCAGTGTGTCAAATCACATATACTTGAACTAATGGGCAGTCAAGAGCCAAATAGGCAAAGTGAAAGGCGCAAAGCGTGTTGTTATGGCGGAAAAAAGGTTTGAAGAGATTGGGATTAGTGAGAATAAGGGCCCTCATTCCACTAATCGTGGTTCTTTAATCAATGATTTGGGGATACCATTGATGACTCTAAAGAACAAAATAGGCCACTCTTCAATTATATCTTTTTTGAATAATCAGGGTTCAGAATACTCATGTGTATCTTGATTAATTTGGACTCTAAAGTTATTGATCGGTCATTCCTTCAATTCCCTTGTTTTCCCCTAAAAAATATAAGGGTTGAACTAGCGAGTTTTGTAACTTTGTTCCAGAAAATTATACTCCCTCCGTCCCAAAATAATAGTCTATTTTGGGACTGCGTGCCATTTTCAATGGCTTATATATTTTAATGTGAACCTCAAAAAATATGCATTATGAATCTTGTTTAATAGATCTCATTGAGAACTTTAATACGGTGCGAAAAAAATTCAAAAATTATTTTGATAAATACATTATTTTTTAGTTTGAAAATTACATGTAGTTTCGTAATGGACTATCAAATTGGGACGGAAGAAGTATTTTTTAACAAACTGTATCTTTTACTATCTTTTTTTGGTTGATATATTGTGAGTGAAAGACCTGTCTCATAGAGTATGAAAAGACACTAAAAGATAGTTTGCTAAAAAAGGCTATTTTCTGGAACAAGGATACAACCCCAAGAGATTGACCTTGTGGTCAAGGCATGAGATTTGGCGGGTTGCTCCCTGATTTCATTTTCGAAACCTCCAAGCGCTATCAACTCATTTGGGCCAATGGAGGTTTGCTCGATCATTAACTTCATGACTCTAGAATTAGTTTTTTGTCTGCGCAATGTGGCTCGTACACCTACTTGGCTACTTATAATACCTAGTCGATTTTTTTTTTTTTGTTTACTTAAATACTTTGGAATCATTTGTAACATACTACCAATTTACTTTTGAATCAAACAAATTTGACAAAAAAAAAAGCCAATTAAAAATCTAAGATCCCATCTCAATAGAACAGAACGCCCAATCTTTCTTTCCTTTCCTTTCTTTGTGCATTTTTATGTTTTGGTAAAATATTATTTTTGTGGTTGGTGTGACGAGTGCAACTAATAACGGACTTATTTACATTTGTTTTGCATATATATATATTTTTTTCAAAACTAGTCTCTGTCTCTTTACTTTGTGGATTTCTAACTAATTACAAATTTCGAAAAATAAAAGATGGGGCCAAAGCTTAAAACAGATTCATTATTCTCTTAGTTTTTTTTTTACTCTTGAAGTCACTTTTTAGATGGGTGTTCAAAATTGGACTCTCGCTTGATGCTTCCGTTCTTAATTCTCTCTCGTGAATTTTAGTAGTAAATTGGGATCACTTCGAAAGACAATTTCATGCTCTTGACTCTACTTTTGTTTACATCGGCACGCACGTCACGTGACTCTGGTTCATTATGTACATATTTTTTCAGAGAAATGATTTTGACACTCCAAACATTGATAATCACACTCTAATATTTGTCTTTTAATACTCATATTATATATATTTTGAACAATAAAAACAAATACTCGAGTGTGGTTATCAAAAAGTGCAGTGTCAAAATCAATTAGTAGTACCATTCTTTCTACCATCAGTGCTACATACCTAGAAATTGCCCAAACTTTGAAATCAGTAGATTCACTCGAGAGTAAATCTAAGCCACTAATTTCAAATTCTGATCAATTTTTGATTCACTCAAGGATAAATTTGAGCCACTTATTTCAAATTCTGATCAATTTTCTCGATAAATTTGACGGGTACTTGACATGTCCTTTCTTTTACTCCCACATCGCATTTCCCTTCTTTTTACTCCCACATTTAAAGCGTCCGTAGAAAGCAAAAACAGAGGGTAGAAAAAGGGAAGTTTAACAATTTAAAAAACAGAGTGCTGTGTAAAAAGCATGATCTCTCGGCAACTGTAACGGCATTGATCGAGAGAGAGAGAGACAGAGAGAGAACGCAAAAAACTCTCTTACTAGAGAGAAACGGAGCCTTTTTTCCCTGCAAAAGCAGCTGCTTTTTTGTGTGTATAAAGTAATTGAAGAGGCCCTTTCTAGAACTGATCCTATCTCAGAGAGAGAGAGAGAGAGAGAGAGAGAGAGAGAGAGGCTTTTTGGTCTGCATAGTGTCTGAAACAAGCAAACTTGCTCTTTGGGTGCTTTTATGGCAAACCTTGGAAGCTTTCCATTTCCCCATTGATAGCTCTGTAGGTTTCTTGGTTTGTGAATTCCCATTATTTCCATTTACTGAACCTTATTAAGGGTTCTTTCAGTGAGTTACAGAGACAGAAAAATTTCACAGAAAGATTCCAAGATTTACTGAACCTCGTTAGGATTTTACATTTATTAAGGTTAAATGCATTCAAGCCTATTGCCAGTCACGCTTTATCAAGAAAAAGGTAAAAAAATCTTCTCTTTGATTTCTTTCTTTAAAGAGAATTGGTGTGAAAGCAACTGTCTTGTTCATATACAAACATTTGTCAATTCACAAAGACCACTTTTCAACACTTCACAGTCACACCAACACCCAAGAAAAAGACCCATCAAAATTTCTAATTAAATTTTCGAATTCTGGGTTTGTTGTTCTTGGTTTCTGGGTTTGTTTCAGTTTTTTGGTTTTGGTTAAAAAAAGAAAAAATCTTTTGAGTTGGTTTGCAGGTATTTAGAGAAGTCAAGAAGCAATGGTGCCTCAGAAACAAGCTGAATCTGCAATGGTCTCAGGGGGAATTAATGAGACTGAAACAGATGAACAGAAAGAAGAAGAAATGGTAGATCAGTCAATGTCTACCTTCACAGCCTTACTTTGGCATGGTGGGTCTGTTTATGATGCCTGGTTCAGCTGTGCATCAAACCAGGTAATTCCCATTTATGCCCCCAGTAGTTTCACCCTTGAATTGAGTTCTAATCTTGGAATCAATATATCATAATTGGGGATTTTGTTTTCTGTTTTTTGTTTGGTCAAATTATTACAGGTAGCACAAGTCCTGCTAACATTGCCCTACTCCTTCTCTCAACTGGGTATGCTCTCAGGGATCCTTTTTCAAGTTTTCTATGGCCTTATGGGAAGCTGGACTGCTTATCTCATTAGTGTTCTTTACGTTGAGTACCGTACCCGAAAGGAGAGAGAGAATTTCAGCTTCAAAAACCATGTCATACAGGTTCCAACCCCTCCCCTCTGTCTGTATATGTACGCATATCGATGTATATAAGTGAATTGTTGCGAGTGGTGTCTCGAATTGGACCCCGATGATGATGAGAAGCCGTTTTGCGATTGGGGCCAAGCCGAGCTTTAGTGTGTTCGAGCTCAGCTCATTTAAAATACATTGAGCTCGCCTCGAGCTTAAATACTCGAGCTTGGGCTCAATTAGTATTTAAGGACTCGAGATTGGTTTGAGTACTAGAAGTCTAGAAGAGTCTAGCCGAGCTTATCCACACAAGTTGAATCACGGCTAACTTTTAGCTCGGCTCGTTTACTAGACAAGCAAATAATTCTGTAATAGCTCGTTTCGTATGGAGTCTATGCACAACCCCATTAATTGGCAAACAACAATCTTTCTGGCTGCTAGCCCCTGTTAATATTGGTGGACATTGTAACCGATTTGTTAAATAATGTATGCTCCTATCTATAGGTGGGTTTGGTGCCTTGTTAAAGATATTGATAGCTTATTGTATTCTCCTTTTCGATACCTAACGTCATCTTCAACTTCACTCGTGGACATAGACTTTGAGTCGAATCACGTAGAAAGGTTATCTGTTTTTGTGTTGTCTTTTTGTTTTTTTTGCTTTCTTCCACATTTTATGCACATATATATAAATATAGACCCAAAATATGAACATGAGTGTATGTATCTATGCAGTGGTTTGAAGTTCTAGATGGGTTGTTGGGTCCATACTGGAAAGCTGTGGGATTAGCCTTCAACTGTACTTTCCTTCTCTTTGGGTCTGTTATACAGCTCATTGCCTGTGCAAGGTAAGGTTTCTCTTAACTTCTTTTGCACATACTCCTACTTCGGGGGTGTGCCAAGCTTATTGGTTTTTCATTGCTTTTTATGTGATTTATTGTGAGAGAGTGACTGCCTCGGTTTTAGGAAGAATGAGCTGGCATTTTGGCTTTTTTGAGTTAGTGGACTGAGGCCTAAGTTATTCAAATTAAATGGAAATCATTTGTTGGATTTTTCAATTGACTTGTTTCTGGATTCTTCATTGTTTTTCACTTTTTTTGTGTTTGTTTACAGTAACATATACTACATAAATGACAAACTCGACAAGAGGACATGGACATACATATTTGGGGCTTGCTGTGCTACAACTGTGTTCATACCTTCATTTCACAACTATAGGATTTGGTCTTTTCTGGGTCTTGGCATGACCACCTACACCGCCTGGTACCTAACCATCGCTTCCTTTGTCCACGGTCAGGTAATCTAAGTCAGCGGCCCTGATCTTCTGAATCTTCCTTTACCTTTGTTACATGGCAACGAAAATTTTGTTCGTCTATCCTTATCGTTTCTCTGAATATCATGTCTCGCTGAATAATATGGCGCTTTGCCAATTTATATTCTAGTTTCTCTGTTTCATTTTTGTAGGTTGAAGGAGTGACTCATTCTGGGCCAACAAAATTAGTGCTTTATTTCACAGGGACCACCAATATACTCTACACCTTCGGCGGGCATGCTGTCACTGTGTAAGTGATTCTTAAATTCACAGCAAGTTACTGCTAGATTTTTCTCCAATTTTTCTGCTCAACTTCTATAAATTGTGAAACCTTTAAGTTCAATCTTTCTTCCTCTTTTTTTTTTTTGGTTCTTTTTCATTTCTTTGACAAATGACTGTAAGAGGATTTGATGATAAATCTTAATTCGGAGGATTTAATGATAAAGGAGAACTAAAATTAGGTGAAGGTTCTAGTTTCCCAAAATTTCGATCAGTTGAGATTTTACAAAGTTGTCCCCCCGTCCTGATAGATTACTAAGTGTAAATACTGCTTTTGCATCTTTGCAATGCAATATCAAATAAGAAGGCAAAGGTCCTTAGACAACTTTTTTCGCGAATATTGCTCAATGAGGGGTGAATTTTTGAAGTTAAAAAGTTTGTGGCGAGAAATGATAGGGGATTTTAAATGTCACTAACTACTGACTTTTGCCGAGCAAAAAGGAAAAAAAATGATCAGGGGACTTTAATGTGTACAGGGAAATCATGCATGCAATGTGGAAGCCTCAGAAATTCAAGTACATATATTTGTTTGCCACATTCTATGTATTCACCTTAACAATTCCGTCTGCTTCGGCGGTGTATTGGGCATTTGGCGACCAACTCCTCAACCATTCCAATGCTTTCTCTCTCCTTCCACGGAACGGATTCCGTGATGCTGCCGTCATCCTAATGCTTATTCACCAGGTCCTCACTTTATCTCGCGCTAACGAATTTTACTACTTACGTTTTGGGTATGTTTGGAACTTACGAAAGAAAGAGAAACAAAATTCAAATATGAAAATTTCTTTCTTTGTTTTGTTTCCTAGTCTTTGAGAGAAAAGAATACAAGAAAGGTAACTAGAAAGTGATTCTTATATTTCCTTTATTATTTGGAACCTTGGAAAAGAAAGAGAAAAAAAAGGGAACCAAAATTATATTTCCTTGTTTGATTTCTAATCAGAAAATAAAAAGAAGAATGGAAAAGTATTGTCCATTATACTTCTTTTCATTTCCTTACCTCTGTTCTTTCCCCATTTTCTTTTATTATTTGTTTTAAAACCAAACAAAAGACAATTAGTTTCCTCTTCAAATATCCTATTTCCCCCCTGCCAAACCGAACAATTTCACTGTTTGTTTATTCATCTTTTTATGACTCACACTACGGAATGAATTTCTCCCGCTGAATTCCTTTCTTTTTCTCGCTTTCCTTTCAAGTTTCAAACAAAGCCTCAAAGTAAATTCAGTGAATTTCAACGAGCAACCAATTTGTAGCTTGTATTTTGCAGTTCATTACATTTGGATTTGCTTGCACACCGCTGTACTTTGTGTGGGAGAAAGTGGTTGGGGTACATGACACAAAGAGCATGTGTTTAAGGGCTCTTGTACGGCTACCAGTGGTGATACCAATATGGTTCTTGGCCATTATTTTCCCCTTCTTTGGGCCTATTAACTCTGCTGTGGGGGCACTTCTAGTCAGCTTCACCGTCTACATCATCCCCGCTCTCGCTCATATGCTCACTTACAGAACGGCCTCTGCTAGACGGGTAATTGTTTCCATACTTTCCCCACGTCTCATCTTCATTTTTGCACTTACTCCTCTGTTGGCATTCTACAATCAGACATTGTTTCAATAATTTTTACTCTCTCTTCTAATGGCCTAAATTCGCGGTTAATAGGAAATTGTGTTTGATATTTCAGACCCTGTATAGCTAACTTGAATTGTAGTGTCTGTTGTTCAATCACGTTAGATATCACCAAGCCATTGTTCTTACATGTATTGTTTCATTTATAAAAACGGGTCCTTCCAATTTCCAAATGGATATCCAAAACCACAAGGAATGTTAATGTTAGTAAAATAAGAAAGTCATACAGGGCCGGTCCTGACTTTTCGGGGGCCTAAACTGAAGATAAAATATGGGGCCCTTTGCTGGACTATTATAAAGGTTATCAATGTAGGAGAGGCTCCCAAAAGTTGTAAATTTCCGGGGGGCCTGAAGTGGCCGCAGCTTGAGCTTTAGCTCGGGGCCGGCTAAGAAGCTATCATTGGGAAATGATGCATAGATAAGGTTTGTGAAGCTTCTTGTATCTTAACTTTAGAAGTAACTTCCTTCCTTGAGGATTTTAGTGGTTGGGATTTGAAAAGTTTGGAAGATAAGATGATGAGTTTGGTGGCATCTCCTTGTCATTCAGTTATATACAGCCTTACTCATTGTACAAACCAGTAATCACATTGAAATGATAGGAGCCTATCTGGCCCACCAGAGTTTTCCCTACTTAGTCCTGGGTATTATTGGTCGTCCACATCTTGATTTGAAGTAGCAACCTTGACTGTTTGGAACAATAATGTTAGGGTCCAGGAAAAGTTTCCCGGAAAATGTTCAGGAAAGAGAAACGAATGATTCAGATTCGCAATGATTGAATCTGAACCATTCATTTATCATTCCTGAATGTTTTCGGGAAAACTTTTACTGTACCCTTTCATCCCTCTGCTTTGGAACAGAAGCTTTGCCCGAAAACATTTAAGGAAACACTTGGTCAAACTAGTTTTCTACATTTTTCGGAATACCAAATGTGCCAAACTTAGGTTGGCTAGTGAGTAATGGTTAACAGGTTAAGTCATAAGCACAATTATGGCAAAAACACAGAAAATTTCCCGAGAACAGTTTTCGGAAACAGTGGATCAAGAAAGTTTTAGTATGTGTTTTGGAAAGTAGCAACGGTTAAAAGAAAGCTAAAATCGATACCAAACAGGGCCAACTTCAGTTCCTTAGCGAGTAACGTGCGGAATGTAAGAACTCAGATTAGCTTTACCCCAAATTTCATGTTTTTCTGCATTTTCTCCCAAAGTGTCTTATCCTTTTCAACCTCTTTCATGCAGGATGCAGCAGAGAAACCTCCGTTCTTCCTCCCGAGCTGGACCGCAATGTACATGGTGAACACATTTGTAGTGGTGTGGGTATTCGTCGTTGGATTTGGGTTTGGAGGTTGGGCTAGCATGACAAACTTCATCAAACAAGTTGACACCTTTGGGCTCTTTGCCAAGTGCTATCAGTGCAAACCACCAACACCAGAACATCACTGACTTTTGGGCTTAACGCGCAATTGTAGCAAACTCTCTTGTCTATCGTAGATCTTGGGAGGCACGTATCATCGTCTCCCCTTGTACCTGGTTTGCTGTTTTTTTGTGCATCGTCTATACGAAATCATAGGTGTTTCCAGCGGATGGTGATGAACGTAATTATTCGTTAGGCAAGTGATGTTTTTTATTCAATATGCAGTGATATAGTTGTACATACATTGTGTTTCGACGTAAAACCCTTCATGGAGTATGTTATAGTATCTAGTTCATTTTCACTGTTATGCGAATATAATCTAAAGTAAAATGGGAAAAAGTAAAGCCTTTGAAGGCGATACTAAATAAGATACTGTATACAGTATGTATTTTTTTGTTCTTTTTCAAAGTTTCAAAATTGCCCTGTTACTGAAATTCCTTTGTGAATCCAGTACCCAAAGAGTACATTATAACGAGAGCAGATCCTCTCCAGTAATTTACTGCTCGGTTTTGCTAGATTTGTGTCGAATTACGAGTCATACAAGAAGGGTTTACCGGTAAAATACTCTTTGGAAAATACTAATCGAAATATCCGGATATGATCTCGATTCGCAGCTACAAGGGGTATTCGGACTATCTATGATATTACCATGTGAAATTATGAATTCAAGAAAAGGGTAAATCTTTGGGAAATGATTTCCACACCCCCCTTTTATCCCCACACACTCCCTTTTTGTCTTTATTCAACTTGAAATTACCAAATTGCCCTTCATATGGAAAAGGTGACTCTTGAAGTATGGGTAATTTGGTAATTTCAGGTTGAATAAAGACAAAAAGGGAGTGTGTGAGGATAAAAGGGGGGTGTGGAAATCATTTCCCAAATCTTTTTGTGGAAATTGATGAGCTAATCATGTATTTTTTTTTTGGTGGAAATTGGGTAAATCTTTAAAACATGAAGACTGGTGTTATTATACCAAAAGCTTGGAGGCTAATTTGTCCAAACCGCAGGGGAGGTCGGTGCAATTTGCCCCTTTAGTTTCTTGGAATTTTGAACAGAAAAGAACTTGTCCATATTTTAATATGGGTCATATATGAGTCAACCCACATAAATTGTGGACCTTACCTTTTCCGATTGAATTTTGATGATCCGAACCGTCCAATGTATTTAGAATGTGTTTTTAGGGGTCCCTGCATAGAACCATAAAAAAAATCACATGGAAGGGTCGAAAACTGCTCAGATTAAGCCCTTCATGGTCATTTTTTTTTTATGATTCAACGCGGGAATCCCTAAAAACATATTCTAAACTCATTGGATGGTTCGGATAATCAAAATTCAACCGGAAAAAATTAGGTGTGCACTTTAAGCTAAATCAGGGATCGCTGACTAGAAATTTTTCATAGTACGTGTATGTATAAAAATCACATGGAAGGGTCAAAAACTGTTCAGATTAAGCCTTTCCTGATCATTTTTTTTATGATTCAACGCGGGAACCCTAAAAAACATATTCTAAACACATTAGACGGTTCGGATCATCAAAATTTAATCGGGAAAAATTAGATCCGCACTTTAAGCTAAATCAGGAATCCCTGACTAGAAGTTTTTCATAGCACGTATATGTATATGCAAAATGTACATGTAAAAAAAATGGTATTTTTCACTCGTAAGCTTATTTTGTAAAAAAAGAAGTTTACGTCTTCCAAGCAAACTGTTCTATAAAGTGTCTGAGTTTGGTTAAGACTATATCATGAAACGACTTGTTCAAAATAATGGTAGGTGATTTTGAATTAAAATGAATGCTTTTGTGCTCCTTTATAGCAAAAAATAATAAATTTCGGTAAAGGGGTGCTTGCGCTCAGAGCCTTTTTCCTGTCAGCATATAGCAAAAAAAGGGATTGATTCATATTTGGCTATGTTGCTGATCAAGCTAGCAAAAAAATTTGAAATTCTATATTAGAGAGCTTTTTCCATTTGTTACTATTTCTTACCAAACCAAGAAAGATGCACGTTTGGGTTTTGGCTTTTCAAACTAATGATTGCACGTCAAAGTTTTTTTTTGGCTCGGCAAAAGAAATTTATTAATATTTGAATAGGAGAACAAAGATTAAACGAACCAAGGGAGAAGGAAGCAAGAAGCTCCAACAATCTGAGACCCAAAAGAAACACAGGCAGGCAAGAAGCCAACCACAACGACCAAAGAAAAATCACCACCAAAACCAACAACCCAAAACACTTACAGAAACACCAAACCCAACCAAAAAGCCTAAAAAACAAAACAAAGCCATAGACCTAATAAGACAGAAGACCCAAAACACGAAAAACACCAAAAAGGGAGAACAAAATCAAAACCCTTGCAAGCCATCAACGAGAACCCCGCATCAGCACGTCAAAGCTTCCAAGCATCCTCCGCCAAGTCAATTCCTCCAGTGGCACTCTTCGTAGCTATTCTCCAGACGTTCCTTCACCGGCGAGTGGCATCCTTGGTTGTCTCCTTCCATGGATACCTACTCCAAGAAATACTTCCTTTATTGTCATTAATCGGATGATCACGTCCTTGAAGTTCATCCTTTCGGTAGGTGATTCTTCAGAACATGCAATCCCAATCCTCACAAGGGAAACTAAACACTCTCTTATTTTGGCTTGTCTAACAGCATCGTGTTCAACTTCAATAGGTTCTTCTGATAGCATGTGCGAATCCAAAATCTCCATCACTCTCTCTTGCAATGCTAACATACAAAATTCATGAAGGCTTTGTCCATTTGTAAAGGATTCATATGTTGGTCTTTTTCCTGTCAGCATTTCCAATAAAAGAATTCCATAGCTGTAAACATCTCCTTCTTTCGATGTCCTCCCTCCAATTCCATATTCTGAATTTAAATAGAGAAGTAAACAAACCAAAAACAAAAAGTAAGGTAACAAAAGTTAAGTTCATTTGAAGAAACCTAGGCTAGCTACTGATTACAGATTTCTGAAAGGAAAAAAAAAAAAAGAGAAAGTAAAATACATTTAGTAACCTCATTACCTGGGGCAACATATCCAATAGAACCTTTGATTGCATGTGAACTTGTCTCTCCACCATCACTATTGCTGCTATTTTGGGTGAGGAACTTGGCCAGCCCAAAATCTCCCACATAGGCATTCATGTTTTCATCAAGTAGAATGTTGCTTGGCTTTAAATCACCGTGAACAATTGGAGTTTCACAATGGTAATGAAGGTACTCTATCGCACATGCAACATCAATTGCTATATTCAACCTTTGGGTTAGGCTTAAGTTCCCTTCTTGGTGTGGTGTATGTTCTCCTGGATGCAACCAATTCTCCAAACTTCCGTTGGGTAGGTACTCAAAAACTAGTGCTTTAAAATCATCACCTGCATGTGCATGGTTTACAATTGAACACATTGTTATAGTCTTTAGAAGATTTTTGTTCCTAATGCAAAAACAAGTGCTTTAAAATCATTACCTGCATGGTTTACACTTGAACACACTGTTATAATCTTTAGAAGATTTTTGTGTCTTGTGTTCCTTAAAGCTTCACATTCAGCCATGAAGCTCCTTGAAGCTCCTCTTTGTTCATGATTGAGCACCTTGACTGCAATTGGTTTTTCGCCTTCATGGAGAATTCCTTTGTACACGGTGCCAAAACTTCCAGCTCCAATTAAGTTTGATGAAGAGAATCCACCAGTAGCTTTAACGAGCTGATCATATGAAACCCTCATAAAATCATCTCCAATGGATGGTTTGGTGAGAGTTTTGTTTTTTTGTCTTCTTTTTCTAAGGAAAACAACCAAAAATACCACCAGTGAGAGACACATGATCACGCAAGCAATTGGAACAATAATTTTGAAGCCAAGGCGATTCCCCTTCTTCATGGACTTTGGGCAAGCTGGTAACTGTATTTCTGCAATGCCTCCACAAAGCCCTTTGTTTCCAACAAGTGAAAATGCACTCAAGTTTCCGAAGACACCTTGGAGGGGCACCTCACCAACTAAGTTGTTAAAAGACAAGTTCAAATTCTTCAATAACTTGAGGGCTGCTAGATCTTTCGGAATTTGGCCGGACAAGTTATTGCGCGAAATATCCAGTATTTGAATTCCTCTCAAAGATCTAAAAGAGGGAGGAATACTCCCCTGAAACATGTTACCTTGTAGATAGAGGCTTTCCAATCTCAAGCAATTTCCCAGAGTATTAGGAATAGGTCCGGACAACAACTTGTTGTCCGAAACATCTAGTTCCTGGAGATTGTTCAATTTACCGATTTCGAGTGGCAAAGCATCCATGAAAGAGTTATGAGACAAGTTCATGAATGTTAAAGTGGAGAAAAGGCCTACAGTTTTGGGTATGGGACCAGTTAAGAGATTTTGTGAAAGATCCAAGGCTTGCAAGCCCAACATATTTTCAATACTAGAAGGTATAGTTCCATTCAAGTTGTTGCGATCGAGGTATAGTTCAAATATTCGGGTGAGATTTCCGATGCTTGCTGGGATGGGTCCAGACAATTTATTCCCACGAAAATATAGTCGTTGCAGATTTCTAAGCGTCCCTACTTCGAAAGGAATGACACCTGTCAAAAAGTTATCTTCCAAAGCGATTAGAACTAAGTTGACAAAGTGGGAAATTCCCGCAGGTATGTTTCCAACCAGCTGGTTCCCTCCGGCAAGTAACTGAATGAGGTTACTTGAGAGATTGGCTATGGAATTGGGTAAAACCCCACCAAAACCATTTAACGGGAAAGCCAATGATTGTAGCTTGCTGCAGTTGGTTAACAGATCAATGAACATCAAGTCGCTAGCATCACCGGAGCCTAAATTGTTTGTTCCCAGATTTAGCCGCTGTAGATCCTTCATCTTTCTCCCTAGGTCAAAGGGAACTAGCCCGGAAAGGTGGTTTTTCGATACATCAATCCGTTCCATTCTAGATGCATTAGAAATAGATACTGGAATAGATCCCCAGAATTGGTTTCCCCCGATGGAAATTCTTTCCAGGTTGGGGAGTGTGAGGCCAATATCTTGGGGAAAACTTCCAGTAAGTTGGTTATCTGGCATGTATAGATGTGTGAGAGTTGAGCTATTATAAAGTGGAGGCGGCACAGTACCTGACAGTTTATTTGGACCAATGCTGATTAACCAAACGTTGGGAAGCCGCCCGATGGAATGTGGAATAGTTCCTGTGATACTATTCCGTCCCAAGTCTACTGATCCAAGGAGAGAGAGGTTACCGAGAGATGGTGGAATTCCTCCGATGAGATTGTTGGCGAAAAGCTGAATAACAGTCAGCTTGGAGAGAGAACCAAAAGAGGTTGGAATTTTTCCAACTAAATTATTAAACGAGAAGTCAATGGTACTGAGGTTTTTTGACATATTGGTTGGAATCTCCCCTTGGAGAGAATTGCTGTTGAAATTGAGATGTTGAAGCCGGAACAAGTGGCCGAGCTCCAGGGGGATGTTTCCTTGGAATCTGTTGTCCTGGAGGTAAAGGGATCTGAGGAAAGAGAGGTTTCCGAGAAAAGGTGATATGGTCCCACTAAGGCTTTTTCCACTCAAGTCTAGAACCACTGCTCTCTGATGCTTGCGACTGCACGTTACTCCGTCCCATTCGCAGAGATGGAGAGAATGGTTCCAGGAACTCAAAGAGCCAAGCGGATCCTCGGCTATGAGTTCCTTGAAGGAAAGCAATGCTAGTCGATCCGTTTCGTTGCTCAATCTGCAGGTTACTTTTGTGGCTATGGTGAAAAATAACACCAAGCTGATCAATAGCTTGATCTTGTGAATTAATGGAGATGAGGAGATCAACGTCATCAATTTTAGCATTCTAAACAAGGGGAGATTTGAATGAAGAAGAAGAATATTGTTCACTTCAAGGCATGCCAAGACTCCAATTTATAATGCAAAGATATTTATTTACTGTTCTGCTACACTGTGCCAGGGCCCGGTGGGCACGGGATTAAAAAGTAAAAAGTTGGCCCCTAGTCACTCGATCATAATCGTTGCTTCTCTGGTTTCGAAAGACAGCTTTATTCTTCATATGTTTATTAGTCTCTCTGTTCGAATTTAAATGTCTCGCTTTCTATTTTATGATGTTTCAAAATAAATAATTTCTTTTCCAAAATCATCCATCAAAACGTTCCAAACTTTCAATTTTACCCTTAAAAAGTATTCTTTTTATCCCAATTGATTTGACCATTACTATATTTTAATTTAGATAACTTTTTGTGATTTTAAAAATTTTGTTTAATAAAACTACATATGTTTTGAGTTCCATATTGAAAGTTAACAAACAATTTAAATACATTTACCTAAGTTTACAATTTTGAAGGTTAATTTTTAAAAACCTAGAGCAATAATTTTTGACTTCATAAAAGCCCATTTTCCCATAAAAGACACTTAAAATGGGACGGATGCCATCAAATTTTATCCCTTGTATCTTTAGTAGTATATATCATGAGGATGACAATTTCTTATTCAATCTTACTTTCTGCTCCTCCCCCACACCCCCACCCCACTCGTGTTTAGCGGCTAGTCCATCCCCTCTCCCTTTTTTATTTATTTATTGCTTTTATGCCTAAATACTTAACCTATTGTCTCTCATTATCTTCACCTTTTTTCTACTTTGGGAACTGTGGCGTTGTGGAAAAAAAAGAACTGTGGCCTAAAAAAAATTTG